>JAHBCN010002980.1:0-42500 GCA_019359885.1 Listronotus oregonensis
TTTTATTTATTACTTTTTGCAATATGTTTTTTAAAAATTTTGAGAGTTTTTCGAATGGTGACTGTATACATGATACGATGGAGCGTAAAGGAATATCCTTTTTATGTAGTTTAGGCAACCCATTAATTTTTAGGAGATAACGAATTATCTATTTTAAGATCTTTTGAAGTTTTTGGAGAAATGTAAGCTTTATTTTCCCATTGAGTGACTATTTCATTGTTTTTCTTTTGGTATATGATTGTGGGTTAAGACACCCACGGTACGTTAGTACTTAGGCATCAGCCTTCGTGGACTGTCCCAAGATAAAAAAAAAAAAAAAAAAAACTATTGATTTTTTTGTAGGTAGTAATATCTGACAGTAGGCTTTCCATTTTATTATTATATTCTGTAGAGTACATTATGAGTTTTATTGGATTTATCTGGTTTCAATATAACTACCTCAGGGTGGTGTTTTAAAAATTTTGTTGTTTTGATAATTTTATTGTTTAATGTATTTTTATTTTTTTGGTTTTTGTGTTTATTAAAGTTATTTTTGTAATTAATTATGGTGTTACAGCATTTTGATCTAATTTCATCAGTTGAGTTCGAGTCAAGGTTTGCAAAACCCAAGAAAAAGAATCTCTGAAAAATATAATTAAATCACAGTCCAAGAAATTAACCTTATAATATATATATACAGTTGTGGACAAAATAATAGCAGTGGTTAAATAAAATTAACGTAAACTATTGAAACTGATAAGAAATTCCCTTCTGGTTAAAAATAAATGTATACTTTATTTGCTTATCATGTTTACTTAGTACCCTATTAAAAAGACAATACTAAAAAAAAAGATAAACAAAATATTTTACTTTTTGTAAAAATGCCAACTTAAAAGTCGGTCAAAATAATAGCAGTATGTTCAGTGTTAAGGTGTTCCACTTGCAAAAGATTTTTCCTTTTAAAAGATCATTTAGAATAATTTCCAGTATCTTTTTAAATTATTATTTGTAATTTACAGTAATAAATACAGTTTTGCATTACCATACAATGGGAAGGAAAAAACACTGTACTTCTGAAAAACGCAAGTTAATAAAAAATTGCAGAGAGAAGGAAAATCATATTCGCAGATTGAAAATATTATGGGATGCTCAGCTAAGATGGTAGCAAACGCTTTAAAGTGGCAGCCAGTGCCTGAAACACGCAGCCGTAAGCGCAAAAGAGGATAAGCTTTTAATCCAAACAGCAAAGATGGACCCGTTTGCTTCATCTACACAGCTTAAGCAGAGTGTAGGACTGGATGTGACTGCTAGAACAATAAGAAGACGACTAACAGATCAAAACCTGAAAGCCAGAAGCCCAAGGAAAGTACCCTTATTAAGTAAGAAACAGCGAAAAAGACGATTAGAGTTTGCGAAAAATCACCTTAAATGGCATTTGACTAAATGGCGCAACATATTATGGTCTGACGAATGCAAAATCGTTTTATTTGGCAATACAGGACGCATAATTTACGTTAGATGCCCTTTAGGTACTGCATTTCATGCTTAATATACTGTCAAAACTGTAAAGCATGGAGGGTCCAAAATTATGGTATGGGCAAGTTTTTCATATTATGGTGTAGGACCCGTATTTTGGATAAAAGACATAATGACTGCTAGTATCTATGTAGATATATTACCAGATATTATGCTGCCTTATGCAGAGGAGGAGATGCCACTTAAATGGGTTTTTATGCAGGATAATGACCCAAAACATACTAGTCGGCTATGCAAAAAATTTATGCAAGATGAGAAAATTAATGTCCCAGACTGGCCTGCACAAAGCCCGGATCTTAACCCCATAGAGAATTTATGGGGTGATATTAAAGATGCTGTAGCACGTGAGAAACCTACAAATCAAGAGCAACTATGGTCTGTAATTCAAGATTCCTGGAATAACATTCCTATTACCAGGTGTCAGAATTTGATTAATTATATGACACGTCGGTGTGAAGCTGTAATTTCCAATAAAGGGTTTTCCATTAAGTACTAAGTCAGTTAAGATTAAAAAAGGAAAAATTAATTAAGTTTATAGCATTCCGAATATTTTTATATTCATTTATAGAAACACTGCTATTATTTTGTCCATCAAATTTCCACAATTTTTAAAAAAAAAATATATCCTTCACAATTTTGTTTCGTTTTTTGGGGTTTAACTCTACTTTATGTATGTTTTAAGTCAATGTATTATATTTTAGTTTCGGTATGAATAAAGGATTTATATTTTATTTTCTCTAGCACTGCTATTATTTTGTCCCACTATATTATATATATATATATATATATATATATATATATATATATATATATATATATATATATATATATATATATATATATATATATATATATATATAAATTGACATAATAAAAGTATATAAACTCATAAAAATACTGATACTTACATTCTTTTATCCCTTCTTTAAATCCTTTAGGTTTGACAGGAAGTTCTGCAGGATTGTGTTTTAGCATTTGTTCAATATGAAAATATGACCTAACTTTTGGTATTCTTAGAAAAGCTACCTGTCCCAATGAAATAAAGTTACTGGCTACCCAGTAACATAAAATAGCACTAGGAAAGTTTACGGTGAAAGGTAACATAACTACTGGAATCGCGCGCAGCACGTATTTCATTATTACCATATTCTGGGATGACAGTTTCGCAGAGTCTGTTCCAATCTAAAATAATCAATTTTAATAAGAATGCAATCAATTAGATGACCAAATGAGTTATTTTTTTGGTATCAAATACAAGATATTTTTCCTAAAACCTGGCAAAAACTTAAATTCAAACCTCAATAAAAACTATAAAATGTCCAAACAATAATATGCTAATAGGTCGGTTGGAAATAAAATAAATACAAAAAACTTATCGGAATATTCAAAATGTCCAAAAACTTTCAATTGGTTTAGCTGCCGATGCGATAGCTAGCTAATCTATTTTTTAGTTATAAAAATGCATCTGTTATTCCATAAATAGTTACACAAATAGTTAATACACTATTTTACACTTTTTGTACACACCTAGTCCTAAAATACCACTTCGATAGGAGCTAATAGATACGTAAAAAAAAGTGTAAAATAGTGTACACTATTTCTGAATAACAAATATACCTTATAAACATGTTCTTACATACACAGGGTAATTCAAAAAACATATGTCATCGCTTAATGGAACATTCCTTGGCCAAAAATAAGACAAATATATAAACGTAGGTCCAAAACGGCCCCATAAATGAGATACAGTGTGTGAAATAAAAAATTTTAGACTTTGGACTTTCCTTCTATTTTTAAATTGAGTTGTTCAATTTGAATAAAACTTGGTATATACAGTTAGAACATGGACCGAATGACACCTTCTGATGATAAAATTGTTGTGTTACTATTATGGACCAGTGGCGTTGCTTCAGTTAATTTTATTTAGTTTTTTGCATAATTTTATCATAACTTTTTTGCTGTTAATATTATTGATAATTTGGTATATAATACCTATTTTTTGCTTAATTTAATATGTAAAAGGTACCTTTAGATTAATTCAATAAACTTAACCGCTTTCAGACATATTCTAATATTAATCTTGCGTGACACGAAAAGAGTAATATTTAAAATTAAAAATATTTTTTTTAATTTTAAATTTTTAAAAAAATCCAAATTATTATCAATTCTAAATATGCTTTGGGTACTATAAAGTTTAAAATTAGAATATCTGAAAGCCATTAGGTTTTCGAACTAAGACAAGAGTACCTTTTTTTATGTAAAATCAAGCAGAGCCCATGTTTATAAAACATTTTTGACCAAGGAATATCCCATTAAGCGATCGCATATGTTTTTTGAATCATTCTCTATATAAAACTGAATGTTTGTCAAAGGTGGTTTCCCTCTTTAATATTTTTATTTATTAAGACAAAAATAAATAAATTTGGTATGTTTCTTTTTCTGTTTGTGCATTATTTGGCCAATTCAGTTGTATCACTTTTGGTTTGACTAGTAATTTCAAATTTTAAATGAAAATACCTGTATATTTTCACTTTTTTCGATAGGACATGAGATTCTGAATACAATATTGCCCCATTTCTAAGCTTTTGACACTGCTGCTACAAAATATTTTATTTTTTAAATTTCAATCTAGTCCAATAAACTTTTATACTGAACTCGTTTTTCCCAAACGTAAAAAAAAAGTTAGGGGGGGTTACATTTATAACCAGACACCCTGTACATTTTCTGGCCTGAAATCAGTCTCCCCATAATTTTTTTGACCCAACTGCCTTAAATATATTCCATAACAGTTAAATTCGGACTATGTGAGACCCATATGTTACTTTTGTTGGGCCGTGTGCACAGATTCCTCTTCAGAAATCGTTGCAATAAAGACGGAAGCATAATATTTTTTAGTGAATACATGTACGCCCCGCATTGCACTGCACTTATCCATTAAAGCAAGATTACAACCTAAAATCTGTTAAAATTTTAGTTGAAAAGTGTGTCCCTACATTACTTTAGAAGTTACCTGTTTTCCCATCCTCGACCATTTCTGTAATACCACATACATGTAAGTAAAATGAAATGTATAAACTTACCTCAATTGTTAACCAAAGTGTGGCACTTGTTATAATCGGTAAAAGAAAATACTGATCTGGTAGAGTCAGATCGGTAAACCAGAAAAGTCCACCATGTGTCAAACTTTCAACAGGTACATTTGCCATTTGACGAAGTCCCATAAAAAAGGATATAAAAATGGGAGCCTAAAAAAGAAAATCCATTTTTAAATAATTTGTTATTACTCTTTTGGCCTACACAAGTGTTAATTATAAAGGTGAATAAAAAGTAGTATTTTGTACAGATTTATATAAAAATTACACGATAAAAGAAACCGGAGAGATTTTAAATAAAAGAAAAGTTGAATATTATAGAAAAAAATGAGTTCTATGCGAAAGTTTTCAATAAATACTATAGTCCTAAAATAATTGTATTCATATAGTTTTATATAACAAAAAGTTTAAATTTTAAAACATAATATTTTGTCCAATACCATATTTATGAATTCTAATGATATTTTGAAAAGCTAAATTTATACCAAAAGTTATTGTAGCTGTGTGCATGTAGAAATGTAAAAAGTAAAAAAGCTTTGAAATTCTAATACAATTTTTTTTGCAGATGCACGAAATACAAATCTCCTTCAGTTATTGAACCTATACAGTAATAACAAAACGATATACACTGCTCTAACATACTTTTTCTCATAATATATTCCTACTAAAATAATTTTTTATTAAACTGTTCTTTCTGAATTTTAAACACAAAAAAAAATAATGCAAATGTGCAAAAAATAATTCGGATAACATTTTATAATTGGTCGAAAGTTAATACAAAGCTGTGATATTTTTGGTTTTGCTGTAAGTACACCCTTTTTGATTTTATAACATGTTACTAAATAACAAATGTGACATCATGCCGTTATATTTTGAAAATTAAATGTTATAAATAGGGTTTGAATTTTGGATACAAATTTGATATTACACGTATACGCATGATTAAAACACATTCAGATCATATCACTACTTTTAGCTTATCCCGTATAAACAACATTATTTTAGGTCGATAGTATTGAAGGCTTACTAACATTTTTGAATAAAATACGTTTTTGCATTTTTCGAATTTTTCTTTAGTTGATTCGACGAAGGTTAGATAAAAGATAACATGATATTATTCTTAAACAATATATTTTGGAGAAAATAACCTACAACCGGGTGACCTAGTGGTGGTAACAGTTGGTAACTTTTTTACAACGATATGTACTTTTATTAACGTTGACCGATAAGTGCCTCTTCTTTTTGGTTAGTTCGGGTTACTACTAACCAGAACTAGTTATTAGTTCTAATTCTGCTAGTTTTGGTTAGTAGTAAGCAGAACTAACTGGTTAATACTTAGTGGCGGCCCTAGGATTAAAAAAAAATTATTTAGAAAAGTAAGACATGGCACCCACACTAAATACACTCGTCACAAAAAGTATCGCATAATTTTAAAACCAGAAAAATAGTTTAAAAATAAATATCAATTTTAAGCAGAACGTTTTAATTCATGTGTATGATCTCGTTTAGGTGTGTAACAGCAAATAATGTTCCAGAGTTGAAGCGGTTTTTTTGTCGAAAAAAAAAATCAACAATGGGAATAAGAGATAAATTTTATTTTTATCATTTGCGTTGTGCGTGTGCAATAAGTCTGTTTGCTCTTCTTTTAAGGAGGTGTAATAGAGTTGTCGACTAAAAAATGAATAATTTAACGCCCCAAATTGTGGCCTTAAGTGGAGATGGACGATTGCAGAAATATGTTGCTGAAGTTATGGAAATCAACCAATTCAGTGTTTCTATTTCTATTTGCCTCAAGGGGAACACTATAGTAAAAAAATGGAATTTGCAAAAAAAACTTGGTTTTGTTGGGGCCCCCAGAAAAAAATTATAAGCAAATCCTCTATTTTTTTTTCGTGAATTTAATTAAATTTTATCGTCAAATTCCAAATTTCTCAAAATTATCTTTCTTTTTTTTTACAAACTATCTAAACTGCAATCTGACACAAACAACATCGACATGATAAAAACTAAACTACTTAAAAGTGTCCTTTTAATATATTTACCTGAACCAGCGGGACAATCATATTTTTTAATGGACTTAATCCCTTTTCTTGCATAAATAACATCATTTCTTGACCATATCTTGCTGCATTAATAGAATCACCTAAACAATATGAAACAAAACATTAGAAAAAAAACATTTATGAAAGAAAAGCCAATTCATGTGACACAAATTATTAACAAAGTTAGTAAGAAAGACTCTAAAAAATAAAAATTATTTAGATTTTAACGTAACTTGGTACCCCATGTAAAATATCTGGAGACTTGGTAGTCCCAGAATGTATGATCTGTATACTACCAATACCTTCCATCTAAAAATACATGCCAATACCAACTAAATTCTAAAAAAATAAATAAATATAGAAATTTAATCAAATGTAATAAAAGCTGTATTAAAATATTAATAAACAAAGATATTTAACAATTTCGTATTCCCCTTTACCACTGGATGGAACGTTTGGGCGTGGCCATTTCGGCGTCATCGTTTGGACGTCGAGCCAAGACGCCGTCGGCTGTTTCGACGCCAGCCATTTCGGCGTCGGAGTTTATTGCAGGTAGACGGGTAAACGGTATAATAAAAATTATATTTAAGAATTAAGTTTTATTTCACTTCTCTTAATACATTAATTACATACATAAATATTTATATTCAACTTACAAAACTTATTTACCTAATACAAATTAAATAAAGGATATTTACCCGAGGTAATTAGGTGTTAGTCCTTTTAGAGACGGTAAAATATTCCCGTTTACATCAAAATTTCCGACAAGCCGTGAAATGCAATTATCCGTGTCCCTGTACTTTTTTTAATTTCGGTATTGGAGCATTACCTCCTACAAGTTGCTCGAATTACACATCTCAACCTGTCTGGACCTGACGCAAGTCAGCAGTCACGCAGTCACCTTTATATATTCATATGGTTGGTGGTTATTTCTGGTTAGTACGTATAAATGTAGGTTTTATTGAAGGCAAAATGATTTTAAGACTGAAAGATATTTAGGGTTATCCCGAAGCCAGACTTGACTCAACGTCCAAACGGCGACGCCAAAATGACCACGCCTCTTTACCAGAATATGTCTTTAGTTTTCTATTAAAATATATTTTTGTTTCTCTTGAACATAATTTTAGATTCTGCAAATAGAAAATATTGGTGGTAAACAATCGATATACCTTTATGGAGATTGGATATTAAAATTTGCCACATATGTATAACAGATAAGATATATAAAAAAAAATATATATATATATATATATATATATATATATATATATATATATATATATATATATATATATATATATATATAATATAATATATGCTATATTTTATATATATATAAAATAAGTCGAAAATTTATATGACATATGTGTCAAAACTTGACAGATTTTTTCTAAACGATTTAAATCATGCATTATAAAGCAGTTATTTCTGTAAATCGTAACAACTGGAAACTTTTGTCTTAATGCATTATATATATTCATATTATAATAAAATAAATGTTTTAGTCTACAAATAAAAAAAATGAATAATTTATTTAAATATACAAAATATGTTATCCCAGTATTAAATATATTATTTTAAACAGTAAAAACAATTGCAACAGAGCGATACCTTTGTGCGAAAGTCAGTCGTACAAAGAAGCTTACCGATCCGGCCACGATATTATTGTGTGTTTTTGAATCGGGAAAAACTATGCCGATATGTTTTAAATTCAAACAAACGTATTGCAAGTGTACCTACTAAAGACTGATGAAAACGGAATGTGTCACCAAAATCTATTCTTTAAGCAAAACAAAAAGTGCTGTTTTAAAGCATAATAAGTTGTGTTCTTAAAATGGATATTAAGCCTATTCTTATGGTAAGTACAATTATTTTTTAATTACAAATAAAAACCAAACAATTATTGATTGTTTTTTACTTAAACTTAATATTAAAATAAGTTGCAGGAAGTAATTTTTATTATTTGTATGTAAATGAATGAACATCTCCTTAAAAAAAGTGTAAACAGTGCAAAAAACTGACAACAACGTTCGAAGTTGAGACCCGCCGCTTCGACGAAACAGGCGCGGTGTTGCCAAGTTTTTTAAACTTTAAAAGGGCATATTTCGAAAATAATTAACTTTTGACTCATATGTTCTTGGCTTTTTCGACTTATTTTGAGCTCCTCTATCGCCCATTAAAATCATGAGCATCATACTTTTTACACCCTGTATATATATATTTATCACTTCAGCTTGTGATTTTTTAATGGGATACTCTATTGTTAATTTTAATGAAAAATTAAGATCTTAGTTCAATGACACGCGTTTTATTCAAGTCACTTCTGTGTAAATAAATTAAACCTAAGAGAGTTTAACACATATTTATATAATTTTACTTTATCATATCACAGGGAGGTTCTGCTGTCTTTAAAATATAGACATTAAGAAAATAAATATTTAGAATATTGACCTAAATCTCACCAACTTCCAGTAATTCTAGGTTGGTGAGCGATAATGAAAAAAAAAACTTCACAATTTAACCAATTAAATCAAAGTTATTACTATTATTAAAAATATAACTCTTAAGTATTTACCTAGCATATGGGGTCAGTTTAAAGAAGCGTCAATAACTTAAATTTTTAAGCATTCAACACAAAAATGTTTTTATTCTTGTGTTTTTACCCTAAGAAATTTGAAAAAGTAATACATACCCATTTGCCTGGCTTCAGTCATTTTCATCTGTAGCACCTGCATCTGAGGCATATAATTATTCATTTTAGCAGCATTTCTTTGTGACAGTATAACTAAAGGAAACATACAAATTCGAATAACCAAAGTACCTACAAAAAAAAACAATAATTAGGCTACTTAGTTTTTTAAAATTAAATTTATTAGTTGTAAATTTCCATAAAAGAACAATAATAAATGTTCTTTTTAAGTTAGTTTGAAGTGTAATATGAAATACATTTCTGTACAAAAATTTATAACTTATGTAGAATCCAGTGGTATAACATATCTACAACGTATATAAAATGCCAACGTGTCAGTTCCGTGTTAATATATTGCCTACGCTTAAAGATCGGGTAACGAATATAGCCGAAAGGGCTTAGCGTTGGCAGAATATGAAAATGCTTGCGGTTGCGCCATCTCGCGGTAATTTTAGAAGGTTTAAAATAATTTCCAACCATTTCTTTTGACCACTTTAACTAAAAATATTTTTACCCCAACACCTGGCACTTATGTTATGCTTAGTTACATAAGACATAGGCAACGCATATTATTCTCAATTTTTTAAAATGCGATATATCCATACCGATTGCAATTGCTGCCCACCAGTCAATACCCAGGGTAACATGTACAAATTCCATACACTGCTGTACCATTCCCACCGGGGTCCAGCCTCCAAGCCCCAAAGAGGCAAAAGTGGGCTCTCCCAGGGCATTAAGTTGGTTCAAGGCTTCAGCGGCCGCATCTGGTATAGGTGGAGGCTCAGGTATTGCATCTGGTAAGGTTGCTGCTGCTCCTAAAGAAAAAGAAACATTCAGATTAGGAAATTACCCAGGAATCTTTTATATAAAGTATATATTAAAAAAATCCATGACAAATATCTCTGAAAGTGAATAACGTATTAATGGTTAACACTTGTACTTTTTTTCAAGGGGAATATTATTTCATTTTTCATAATGTTAAAGTTATTTTTTATTTTTTAATTGCTAGATAGTTTTTATAAAGTTTGTTGAAAAAAAAGCTAAAAGGTGCAAATAGATTAATTTCTAAATTGTTTTGTTTTCGATATATAGGGTGAGTCAGAAATTTTCCTTTAGAATTTAAGCATGCATTCTCAATAAATTAATCGTAATATAGGTCGGTATTTACGAGCAAATTTAAATATATCTTTAAAAATAGCCAATGTAACAAAATCCATTTACGAAGAATAGTCAACTTTGTTGGGCGACAGTTGTAGCTGAGCCGCGATATTCCGTGAACCAGAAATCGACAGGTTCAACGACCGCCACGTAGTACTAACATTTCGCTTTTAGTAACTGACTGGTATTTAAGCGTTATTTTTTGTTTCGGACTTATTTATTCGTTTTTTTTCTAATTTTAATTGCTAACGGTTTGTTTTTTGTTTATTTAGGTTTGTTTTTCTTAGAAGTAGTCAAAATGATACATGCTTATAGGAATTAGAGATAGGGTGTAGTTTTATTTAAGTAAAATTTAATGAAAAGTAAATCCAATTAGTCAATTGTCTCATGCAATAATTTTTATACCAAATAAGTTAATAATAATGTGATCTGTATTTTAAATAAAAATGCCTTTGGTGCTCCTTGTACTCTTGTTAAATAACCTCTGCATTTTGGAAGAATACGTTCATATTTGTAAAGGTTTGTTCCCATTTTAAAACATGCATGGAGTCATATACTCTTTATACTTTTTTTCTAAAGAACTACAGAAATTTCAGAGGACTTTTAAAAAGAACTTCACATGCCGACATTATCTTTAGTTTTGCTCGTCTAAAAGATGGTCGAGTTTTAGTCAGAAATTATAACCTTAAACCCAAAAAAATTGTACAACAAAATCATGATATCTCTTCAGTATTACAGACAGCCTCAACAAAAAGGTGAGAAGTGTAAGTATAGCAAGTAGTAAATAAAAAGCTTAAATTAGAGAAAAAAACCAAATTAACCGAGTACTACTTTCAGAAATTATAACCTTAAACCCAAAAAAATTGTACAACAAAATCATGATATCTCTTCAGTATTACAGACGGCCTCAACAAAAAGGTGAGAAGTGTAAGTATAGCAAGTAGTAAATAAAAAGCTTAAATTAGAGAAAAAACCAAATTAACCGAGTACTACTTTGATTCTCGTACCTGACGTTACAATAAAGATAAACAGTGAAAGACGTATCTCTCTTTTAAGGCCAACACTACATTTTTTTGTTAAAATTTAAAAATACAAATCAGTGCTTTTGTGTGTAGCAATCTAAAGGACTACTATATTATATTAATCAATGTACGCAAATTTATATTAGTTATTTAATAATTTATTTCCTAAATTCAATTCATTAATAAAAGTCAGACAAACGAATCCCCAAACATACCTTGGTTTATCCCACAACTCTAACTTAATTTTATATAGAGTTAGTCAACCCTAGACAGTCGCGGCTGCTATACAGGGTGTCCCAGAATATGTGGGCAATCTCTCGGAATCTGATAGAAAACCTAAAAATATTATGACAAAGTCCCATAAACTTTTTTTTCTATGACCCTCCCCTACGGAGATACAGATACATAACGGAGGCCCCTGGAAATCGTTTTTTTTTTTAATAAATTTTAAAATACTGGGCGTAATTTAATGTTTTTTTTTAAATGAAGGTTACTGGATAAGTCTTCTTAAAATGAATCCATTAAATCATATTTAGCTTATTTAGTTTGCCAGGGACGGACTAACTCTGACACAATAATATCTTTTTTTTTACACCCTGTATAATAAAGGCTTAGCAATATTATTCTTTAATAGCTCTAACCTTAAACTAAAAAAGGTATTCTTTATTGACATTGATAAAATCAACTGTTTACAAAAAATAAAATATTATTAGTGGTAAAGTTTTTTACATTATACAGGGTGTTTTCTAATTGAATGTCAATATTTAAGGAGGCAATTTTTGGGTTCATTTTAAGAAGAAAACTTTATATGAACGTATGTTCTAAACGTCCTAACTTTTGAGATACAGGGTGGTAAAATTTTCAAAAATAAATCATTTATTATTAATATATGTAATACCACTTTAGATATTCTAATGAGATTTGGCATTCATGTAGGTGGTAGAGGAGCTTTCCTCGCCTGAGGCGGTACCACCCCACTTGCCCTTTAAAGGACTCGTGAAGTCTTAGGACGTTTCGAGTTCTGGGCGGTGAGTCAGTTTTCCTTCTTTCTCCTCCGTTCTCCGGGCGAGGGGTACATTTGGGGGGCCACCATCGAAAAGTCTAATATCCTTCACAAATATATGTGGGCTTAACTCCAACGTAAACTCTGTTCACCATTATCTTCAATCCTCCAAACCCCACATACTATTTCTTACCGAAACCCAAATAAGTCCCAAAACAGCAACCAACCACCTCCTTTTCCCAGGTTATGAACTCATTTCATCTTTTCGACCCCATGGCGGCGTTTGTGCTTACGTTCGCAACGACCTGGCTTGTGCTAGGGTTTCTAATCTCGAATCGGGCAGTCCTGATATTCTTTGGCTTAAACTTACTTTCAGAGTTTCTACCAAATTTATCTGCTGTATATACCGGTCCCCGTCTGACAATTCCCACAACGAGTTCTTTGATTTCCTTACAATAAAGATCGACAATATTATTTCCCAGTTTCCATTGGCCGAAGTAATCGTCCTCGGGGATTTTAATGTTCATAATAAGGATTGGCTAGACTCCACAAAAACTGATACACCAATCTAATTATGGAACCTACCTACTTTCCTAGGGTTCCCACCCATAATTCTAACCCCCTAGATCTCTTTCTTACTTCCACCCCCGAACTCTATCAAGCATCAGTAACTGCTCCCCTTGGTCGCTCTGACCATGGTTTGGTCACCGTATCATACGCCACTCATTCTGAGGCAACTGAAAGCATGCCGCCACGAACCGTCTGGCACTACAATTCGGCCGACTGGGATGGTCTGAGAGATTTCTTTGCCAGCTACCCTTGGGATCCTACCTGCTTTTCTACTTTCGATCCTTCCAAAACATGTAAACAAATTACCGAAACAATTCAACTAGGCATTGAGACCTATATTCCCCACACTAAAAAGAACCCCATAACTTTAAATCACAAACCGTGGTTTTCTAAATCCTGTGACAAAGCCAGACTTTTAACAATTCAAGCCCACAAAAAGTTCCTTCAAAACCCCAGTCCCGAAAATCGACATCGAAGCGAGAAATCAATATAATCAGACCATCTCAGAAGCAAAAGACCGTTTCAACAATCGAATAAAAGATAAAGTTCTCTCTTGCTCAAATGGCTATAAAGCTTTCTGGTTCTTTGCCAAAAATATTAGTCAGAACTTTTGCACAAATTCTTTTCCACCCCTGATCTCTGAAGATGGAATTGTCTCTACCTCCAAAGGAAAAGCCGAACTATTTGCCAAACAATTTGCTGCCAATTCTACACTTGATCCTCCTATTAATCTTCCTCTTCCAACAGTTGTCCCTGTTTCTCATAAAATGATGATGATATAGTTTTTAAAGTTAAACAGATCAAGCATATTCTTGATTGAGAGCCGGCGTTCTCTTAATACTAAAAAATCATCTGGGCTGGATGGCATACCAGCAATCGTCTTAAAAAAATGTGCTCCCGAACTTGCACCCATCCTAACTCGCCTCTTTCGAATCTCTTACGACACGGGCATTTTCCCGGAGAGTTGGAAAGCTGCACGTGTGCAACCTGTCCCCAAAAAAGGATCCAAAAGTATCCCTTCTAACTATAGACCTATATCTCTTCTTTAAGTTGTTTGCAAAGTAATGGAAAAATTCATTAATTCCCAAATCTTAAAGTATCTGGAAAAACATAAGATCTTACATGATAGACAATATGGATTCCGTCACAGTAGATCCACATTCCTTTGCCTCACACAACTGGAACAAGTCCCTTGAGTTTCTTGGTGAATCCCAGATCGTTGCTCTTGACATATCCAAAGCTTTCGATCAGGTCTGGCATGATGGACTTCTTAACAAACTTCCTTCTTACGGTCTTCCACCTAAGCTTTGCTCTTGGCTTTTCAGTTTTCTTTCTAGTCGACGTATATCAGTTAGTGTAGATCGTCATTCCTCCAGCTTCTACCAAAATAATGCTGGGGTACCCCAGGGCTCAGTGCTGGCATCCACGCTGTTTCTTCTACACATTAACGATCTTCTCTCTTCCACAATCAATCCCATTTATAGTTTTGCTGACGATAGTTCCCTCCACTCTAGTATTCAATTTCTTAAGCCACCGTGTAATTCTAATTTCGAAAAAAAGCGCAGGTCAATGCAGATATCTCTTTCACAAGACCTCAAACTTATCTTGGATTGGGGCGCCATAAATCTTGTTCAGTTTAATGCCCCGAAAACACAGTCATGTTCGCTGTCGCGAAAAAAGTCTGCAAATGCTCACCCCTTACATATGATCGGCCAAGTTCTGCAAAATAAAGAGTCGTTTAATATTGTCGGCGTTACTTTTGAGAATAACCTCAACTAGCACAAACACATTTCATCCATAGCTTCGGCAGCTTCAAAAAAGATGGGATTCCTCTTCCGAGCCAGAAAATATTTCTCTTCTTCCAATCTGTACACTCTGTATGTATCCCAAATCAGACCCTCTTTAGAATATTGTTCTCATGTCTGGGGAATAGCGTCCCCTACAACACTTAGCATTCTGGACTCCATTCAAAAAAGAGCCGTTCGTCTTATTAATGATCCAACGCTCACAGAAAGGCTTCCTCTTCTTGCCCACCGTTGAGCTGTAGGGGATCTGCCGCTCTTCTATAGGTATTTTCACGGCTTCTGCTCAGAGGAATTGGCCAGTATAATTCCTTTTCTGGCAGCTCCCAACAGAGCAACACGTGGTGCAACTTTTATGCATCCTTTTACAGTTCAGTTAGAGAGGCCCCGAACTTCCCGCTTTCTTCGTTCCTTCATCCCTATAGTGTCAAGACTATGGAACCTGCTGCCCGCAGAAGTGTTGCCTTCTTCTCCCAATCTCTAAAAATTTAAGTCCCGTGTGAACAAACTCCCTCTCACCACACTAAAGACACCCACGGTACGTTAGTACTTAGGCATCAGCCTTCGTGGACTGTCCCAAGATAAAAAAAAGTACTATGTATCAAGAAATATTTTTGAGTGTACCACATTTTTTTTATATTTCCACCAGTTATGGCAGACATTGATGGTACGCCACTGATTTCTCGTAAAATAAAAATTATTTTTGAAATCCCCAATCATTTCTAAGTAAAGTTGATCACATTATTTTTTTTTAATCCGATGCACGGTTTTCGCTTAGAAAAATAAAATCTAATAACCTTCATTTAAAAAAAAACATTAAATTACGCTTAGTATTTTAAAAGTTACTTAAAAAAAACGATTTTCAGGGGAGTCCGTTATGTACCTGTATCTCCGTAGGGGAGGGTCGTAGGAAAAAAGTTTATGGGAACTTGTCATAATATTTTTAGGTTTTCTATCAGATTCCGAGAGATTGCCCACATATTCTGGGACACCATGTATAAGAGCATATGAGTACATGCCCCCTACGAAAAACACAAAACAACACACTTAACTGTATTGAAACACATACTAATCTATTTAATAATAATAATTTATTTTATTAACACAGTGAAACCTGGTTAATTGGGATTTCAAGGGACCAAGGATTTTGTACCATTTAAAGAGGTTTTCATTTATCCAGTTTTCCAATTAGACAGGTTTAAAATGGTTGTCTCATTTACAAAGGCTCCCGCTTATAGAGGTCGAAATGTATCGTTATTCCATTTATAGAGGTGGAAATGTTGATAAAAATAATGGTTACCATATTAAAAATCTCTTAAATATAGTGCGCAAAAATTGATAAAATGTTTCATTTATACAGGTAATTTAGCTACAGAGTCCCATTTATAGAGGTTAACATCGATAAAATCCTCAAATTTTATCTCATTTAACCAGGTTAGAAAAGTCCCATTAACGGGACATCATTGTATTTCTCAATAATAGAGGTTTCTCACTTATCCAGGCCCCACTTAACCAGGTTTTACTGTATATTATTTAAATAATAATTTATTCTATACTTTCCATCAATTTAAGTATCCGCTAAGGCGAGATTTGAACCTCTCTAATAACATTCCATCGCGCGAAACACAAATACCGATGCCGCCATCTGATTTTACTCCATTGTGAGCCTCGAAGAGCTGTTGTTTTACTTTTTGTCTCTTTCTGACTAACAGCGCTTAAAAGTCGTTCTTTTTCTATCGCTCGGCACATTTATGGTGTGCCAAAATTGATTTATAAATATTTTTAAAATGTTATTTACTGGAAATTTGTTGCATTTACAAAGATTGAAGTGTGACTGTTGTATTTTGTATTGGATTAAAAAAAATATATCGAAAAATGAATGCAAGCAAATTCTTCTCGTTTTTTAAAATAATAAATATAATTTTGAGTATTTTAAAAAAGTGAGTTTAGATTACAAAATTATTGCTAAAAATATCGGGCGGCCCAAGCCAGAATTATACTCTGTTTCGTTGCAAGCGATAGTAAAAAAACTTTACGGAATGGTTTAAGAATCGTAAACCATAGGCGCGCTGGTATATGTATCTTTATATGTATTTGAGAGATCTATTTATCCCTAATTAATTGCAAATAAGTTAATAATTATTAAAAGTATTCCGATTTCTTGTGGTGTGTCAACTGAAATTATACTGATTTTTTTTCCTAATATTTTTATTATTTACTTTACTTATTTTTTGTATACGATTGCACGGTTTAATGCTCTGTGTTTATATTTGTTGAGAACAACACAAAATAATGTAAACAAGTTTAAAATTTAATCATTCCATGACTAAAATAAATATTTGAATAAAATATATATTTCAGGGAGTTGTGAGGCCTAATTTAATTTGCCTTCTTGACGTACGACATTAATTTCAACAGGTTTGGACTTACCTGCGATATCCTTATTTGGCAAAAAACATTTTTTTGGGATCTTTACATGTGCCATTGCATAGTTCTGAATATTGTTACAGTGTTATAGTGTTACAGTTACCAATATGGCTTTTTCAACAAAACGTGCACACCTCGGCCATTTAACATTAAACGAAAACCGTATTGTTAAAAACGTATTCGATTATATCACAAATTAAATGACCAAAACTGTAATTTAAGTTTGAATGATAGAGTTGAAAAATGTGCTTTAATGACCGAAGTTGGAAAAGTGACAGTTTACAGAACTCTAAAACAAATAAAAGAGGGAAGTATAGCGTCACCAAAAAAGCGACCAGGCAAAGAAACTTTAGATAACAGATGACACAAAGCAAGCCATTAAACGCATTGTAATTGGTTACTTTATGGAAAAAAATCCGACTGTGGATGGTATTTTTCGAGCTGTCAGAAATTTGTAGGGTTAAACTATGGAGAATCTTAAAGACTGAATTTCCAGTGGAAGAAGTTCCAAAGATTTTTTTTGTTAATTGAAAGTGGAGAGATTGTCTAATGGAAAATAAATTATTTGAGAAAGATAAAAAGAGCTTGTTCTAAATTCAGGAAATGGTTTATGTTTGATATTGATATTTTGGTGACATTTTCACATTCAATTTGTACTTAACATAGTCTGGCACTATAGTGTATTTTTAATAAGTATTATTGTTTGATTATAAATTTTTAACTTTAGTTTATTTTATTATTTTAATTAGTACATTTTTAATATTTTAATAATTTATTGTTGTACTTGTAAAATAGTTTTTTATTGATATAAGTATTTTTATAAGGTTAGCTTAAAAGTATTGACGATTGCTAAACAGAAATGTTATTTTGTCTTACAGGCAAATAAAGAAATAAAACGTAATAATTTTTTATATTTATACTCAACTTTAGGTATTAATTGTAAAATATGATGGTTAAAATTTATAAAAAATACGATTCTTATCTTAAAAATTGTACTTAAAACCTTTTTAACAAACACCAGCCCTAGCGTACGCCACTGTCAAGGGTTTTATAGCATTATTTTGGCAGACACTACGTTATTCTTTTGTTGCCTCATATTAGTCCGGGGCCGGAAAGAGTACCGGCACCATTCTAATTGTCTATTGTATCATTGTAAATTGAATTCTAAAATACTTATATCCGTACTAAAACAAGAAGCTTATTAGCATAATTTTAAATATTTTATTTCTATCGCTTGCAACCAACGAACTCAAGGACTAGAATTAACGCAACGCCAGTTTGTAGGCAGGGTGTTTGGTATAGTGATCTGTTTGTTTTTGTTTTGGAAAAACGTAAACAAATTGCCAGATCGCAAAAACCAAAATCAGGAAATTACCTTGAAAATGTAATAAAATTATTCAAAAATATTGGTTTTTGTGTTAATATAGGCAACATCGATTTAAATATAAACATTTATTAATATGACAGTTCCAAGCATTCGTTTAATAAAAAATTATAGTAAATCAGGTGTTGTACGGCACTCCAATATCATTTTATCTCTTTCTAGTAGGTTGTATTATTCAATAACACGTTTTGTAAACTGACTTGATCAACAGCAATCGAATTGGGCATCCAAAGTAAATGTCATGTCTGTCTGTCACTTCAGATAATAAACAAAAAAAGTTTTCCGGCTTTAAAATTAATTTTTAACAATAATGAATCATCGATTTATATAAATGTAATTTATGGGGCAATGCCATAAACATTGAAAAAGTTATTATTTCCGGAGTGATGTTATTTAGTGTGATGTTGTGCCGCGTGTTTACAAGAACTATCCCTCCTTGCCCCCCTGAACATATTAATGCCAAACAAGGTTTGTTTACTTTATTTTTATCCAAGAATTCGTTGCTTGCAACAAAACAGAGTATAAACATAACACAACTGACTAAAGACTTAAAAAGGAATTTTAATAGAGAGTTTAAAATTACATTGTATAAAAAATAGAATTGATTGTGCGGTTTTTAAGTAATAAACAGGTTGTTTTTTTTTCTATGTTTATTGTTTACTGCTATGATGCCCAGAAAAAAAATACCTGTTTCTTGGTCTTGCATAGTGAAATCCGTTACTAAATTATTAGAATTTAAAGGAATAGCTATTTCAGTGCCAGTTTCAATCAATCCAGAGCAGCAAGAAAAAGAAAAAAATTAAAACAGTGGTAATTTCTTGTAGCCAGAAACCAAATCTATTTCACTAATTATATTAAATATAATACCTGTGTCAGTTTTGTCTGAAATTGGTTCTTCAGCAATATTTGTGTTATATGTAGAGACGGGTGCTACAAACGTTTATTATAATAAATATATTTTTTATTATAGCTACTACAAAAGTTATAACATTTACCTGGATCCTTTATAACATATGTAACATCTGCACCTATATTTTCCACATTTTCAGCTGCATATTTAGGAAGCAAAAAAAGTTTATTACCAATTTTATAACTTATACTGACACGAAGAAGACCTACCATATTTTCCTGTTTTAACGACAAAATAGTCGATATTTTTATCTAATATAGCCGCTGAACTCCCACTCCAAGTCTCGGAAAAGCTAGCTGCGTCCAAACAAATATATAGGGATTAAAGTACGCCATTTAATAAAAAACTTCATCTAATAAGATTATTTACAAAATTATGATTTTTATAGGACAAATGGGTATAAAGTGGCCAGTATGTTATACAGTATCATTTTGTTTTGCTACTTATTTTGGTTGACAAATAAACAATAAGTTGAACTTCACTTGCCCTACCAATAACACATCGATTAGTAAATATGTTCTATAGTTTTGTGGCGGATTCACGTTTCAGTATGTTTTCTTTGGGATAGTCGCCTTACGTTTCAGTGGCAAGTCGGCCACCGTTTTCAAGATATAAAATCAAAAAAGAAATTTAAACTTAATTTTAATAAATTTTGGAATCAAAAGTTCTGTTCAAAAATCGGTAGTTTTCGAGATAACTGGACTAAAAGTCCCCTTATTTCAGCTGCCGCTCTACCTCTAGAATGCCGCTATCTGCATGGATTCACTTATAAGCGGGCGGACGAATTGTTCCATTACTCGGGCAATATTGTACATTTTTTAATCATTCAAAGTTCATCGGAATGGGAAAACCAGTACCTATCATTTCATATGAGTTTGGGTCGATTCTGATTTTTCTAGAATATTAAAAAAACGGTCAAAGATTTTTTTCACAATATTTTGAGAGTATCTCATTAATTTATTGATATTTCTTAAAAAAATGGTTTGTTATTAACATTTCTTTTTATATAATGAGACCTTAGGTAGGTAGGAAGCTTTAAAGTGAGTGGGTATAACACCCTTCCACCGCGACCGATCGGTCTATTGTGGCTCACACCCTTTTATATTTCTCCCACCAGCTCCAGACTCCTAATAAATCTGATGATCCTGTTGGGAGAGAGATCTTTCACCTCCCCCGGCAACAAGGTGTCATTGCCGAGGATTGCGAATCTTAGTCGTGCCATTGCTGGGCACGAACACAGTATGTGTTCTGCCGATTCATCCCCCTCCATGCACATGTGGCACTCGGCGTCTTCCGCTAGGCCGATTTTGTGCATGTGGTATTTTAATCTGCAGTGTCCCGTGTACAGTCCCACTAGAGTTTTAAGGTGTACCCTTGATTGCTCCAGTAGTTTGACAGTACATTGTTGGTTCGGTGGGCTTATGAAGGCCTTCGAGTGTCTGAGACCCGAAAGTCCATGCCAGTACCGAAGATTTTCTCTTTGTGTCCAAGCTGATATGAACTGCTTGGCCGTTCCATAAGATATACCGATGACCGGTTCCGGCCCTGTGAATTTTGTTTCCGCCCCCTTTTGGCAAGGGGGTCTGCGGATTCATTACCCTTTAGGCCGGTGTGTCCAGGTATCCACAGTAGTGTAACCTTATTGTTTTGATCCAGTTTGGTCAGCGCATCCTTGCAATTCCAGACGGTTTTCGAATTGCACCGGCTGGATTCAAGAGCCTTAAGAGCTGCTTGACTATCGAAGAATATTTTAACTGTCTTACGTGTGCGGTGCCGACCAACTAGCGATCTAGTACACATCTCAATGAGTTTGCATGGATGGTCGCCCAATAATAATAAAAATTTCTAACCAGTAGTAGTACAGAGTAATAGCTAGTTACGGTAAACGAAATTAACATGAGGATTAAAAATAAAGTTTATTCGATTATTATTGTGTTGATAACAGCGTAATTAAAAAAAGTATTGTTGTCGCCTTTCAAAAAATGCCGGAATACTCTTTTGCTTGGGCGACCATGCATGCACTATTTTCTTTGGAGAGTGTATTTTGTAAAAATGTGAACAAATTAAATCGAGGCCTCCTCTGTCGGTACGCCCTTGAATAAAATAATAAGTTAGTAAAAACTCTTAAAGTATCTACCTACTATTAAAAGCAATTTATATGCCAAAACCCAGATGGCTATCTGAAATGGTTCCAAAGATATAAAATAAAACCTATATCCCGGTGCCACCTTTGAATCGCCATAGCAACCTTATAAAGCGTTTGAGGACCTATGTTGATATAAACTTTTCTTCATAATTTAACATGTAGGATTACCTCTAGAATTATTCGAACGGTATTTCCGGACACCCTGTATACCATGAAAACTAAACTAATACTAAAGTTCCAATGACTAAAAAGCTAAAAACACGAAAAAAGCTTCTAGTGCGAAACAAATCACTAATTGTAAACAAAACAATAGGGAAAACGATAAGATTAAGATAAGATAAATTTGGCGAATATGTGCTGAAAGGTTTATTTACACACGTCAGTGACATCTAGTAACATATGAGTTCCCTGTTTGTTTATATGTGCGGGGTACCTCAGTGATACTTATTTAGACAGGTCTATCAGTGGTCGGTAGATAGTAGTGGTAGCAGGGTGTGCAGATTTATGCAAAATGGCTCATGGGACGAAACGGATTTTGAAACAAGACTGACGTAGTGTTGGGCAATGTTCATCGATGTTCTTGAAACAATGATATTTTCCTATCGATGGTGGATATTTTGACATCGATGTCAGGACCGATATATCGATGACAAACATTGATGTTTATCATAAACAACGATGTTTTCCTAGAGGACAAAGATAATGTTATGAAAACGAAAAACAAAGATTGATTGTTTATTATTTGTAAAATGTTAAATGGCGGGTATTATAGTTATTAAGGTATCAAGGGTATTATAAGGATAATAACGCTTGAGGTCGATGGTGGTCCCAGGCCTTTCCCAGGGATAACGTTGACCGAAGCGTATTATCCTAATACCCGTGGTGCCTTCGACGTTTAATGTTCGACTAAATATTCTTTATATGAGAAAAATTTGAATGAATTTTGAATGTATTAGTTTAAACCAGTCTTTCTCAAAGTGGGCGATAACGCCCCTTTGGGGGTGGAGTTTAGAGGGGGGGGCGACCAGAAAAATTGGGGCGATGGGTGATTTGTAACTTCAGTACTTCATATTTTAAAATTCTGAAATTAAAATCCTTCTACTACACAACATCCATTTATTAGTTTATATTTTTATCCTATTTTATTGTATAAATATAAATTAAAAACATATTAAATAAATATTTAATATTTTTAATGCGTTCACAACGCTATTTATATCTTAAGATATTTAGTAATATGTATCAAACACTGAAAGATATTCGTGTCTTCAAGTGCAGTGCCCACCTCCGAAGACACGTGTTAAAATAATGTATATATTGTTGCGGCTAAGCAGAGCACTTGCCAAACGCGATATTTTTTTATGTACCTAATCTAGTAAAATTAACGAAAATATAAAATTAAACTTAGAAGGTTTAATTATAATTCACGTTTGGCGCGAACAAATATTGTACGATTTATTTGTGCAATCCTGTATTTTAGTCCGTCAACGTTCTTCGGTCCGTGTTTGCGGAGTGCAGGTGCCCAAATACACAGCAGTGGCGCGCGACCGTCCGGCGACTAACGTGACTAGAGGTATGTCGTTCGCGAAAGATTCGTTTAAAAAGAACGAATCAGTGCACTGATTCGAATAAATTAATTTCCTGTTTTCAATGGATTCGAATCGTTTTTGAGCCACTTGCTCGATCGCTCTGTGATGAATAACGAACCTAGTTTGGATGATTCGTTTCGTTCATAAAGTCATTAAGGCAGAATCGGACTTAAACTCGAAGATTCGGTAATTCGGTATTTTATGACGGCAAATCGGTCGTTTTTGTGCTACGACCTGGCAAGTGGGGAGCGGTCTGTTATATTTCGATTTTGCTGACATTACCAGAGGTGTATTAGGCAAACAATGTATGCGTATTGTCGGTTCGAGTCAGTTTTTGGCTATTAAAAGAACTTTTTTTTTTAATTTGTTTTAACTATTCTTTTAAACAAAGACTTAATTTGGAGGTACATTTCTAGGTTTTTATTAATTATAGTTTTTGATAGTTTTATTCCAAATAGATTTTTTAAAATAATAATTATATTAAAATGAAATAAATGTAAATAATTTCTTTATTTAAGATAACTATCACATTTTTTGTGAAATTCAAAACCGATCGAGTCCAACGGGGATCATAATAAAGTGAATCGGTTGCGAACGAATCATTTTAAGTAAATGAATCAAATAAATCGATTCAGTAAAAATATTCGAACTTCCCACCTCTAGACATGACGTTCCGCCACATGCACGCATCGCACTCACTTGTCCTCCCGCCCGCCACTCCGCCCGCTACCCCAATTCTCTTAATACTGTAAAGTTGAATTATCATTGTTTAATGTTGATTATTGTTAATTTTTAATAAAAGATACTTTTAATATGGTAAAGTTGCATTAATAGTGCTCTCTCTGGTAAGAAAAGTGTCGTTTAGAAAAAGGTTTAATAAAACCCCAGGCTAGAATCAAATAAACCGATTCAGTAAAAATATTCGAACTTCCCACCTCTAGACGTGACGTTCCGCCACATGCACGCATCGCATTCGCTCGCCCTCCCGCCACAACTCCCGCTACCCCGATACTCTTAATACTGTAAAGTTGAATTATCATTGCTTAATATTGATTATTGTTAATTTTGAATAAAAAATACTCTTAATATGGTAAAGTTGCATTAATAGTGCTCTCTCTGGTAAGAAAAGTATGGTTTAGAATATAGGTTTAATTAAACCCCAGGCGAGATTAATATGTTATTGAGATTTTTAAGGTAAAAAAAAATGGGGGGCGCTACAAAATAACTGATTTTTAAAGTGGGCGTTAGACGAAATAAGTTTGGGAACCTCTGGTTTAAACCAAATCAAGTACTAGCATTTACCTGAAAAAATTGTCGAAACGTAATTGTGGTAACCATGGTTGTAAGTTATTTGTCAATAAGACAACAAAAAAAAATTTTGGGTTGAGGCATAAAAATGTTCGAAGTAGTGGAAAATACCCATCTCCCCCAAGATATTTAGTGAAAACTGCTAAAGCTGAGTATGCGCTTGTGCCAGAAAAAAACTAGGCGGATTTACGAGAAAGAATATTTCCATTTTGAGGCCTGGTGACGGACACTGCGCGGACCTGTGGACGAAACCGTTTTGAATGGCTTATTTTCAAGATTTGTCAGAGTATATTCTCCAAATTCCCTAAGGACAAAGTTTTCAATGTTACGTAAAGAATTAATAGTTCATAAGAAGATAAGAAGTAATGAAAAGTTGATTTTTCTGCAACAGTTCCTAAAGCAACTTGGGAGAAATTATCAGCCTAAAAAGTCGAAGGTTCTGATCGCGAACAAGTTATAACTTTTTGTAATTTCCCGAAAGGCCTCTCCGATTTGCCAAATTTGGTATACGGGGTTTTGGTGATTAGAATCTGAAAAAAAATTTTTCGGCAACGTTTGTTTTGAGATATTCATCAAAAGTTGAAAATCAAACAACCTTATTTACACTATTCCTCCTTCTTTTTGCACAGAATTCTTGATTTTCACACTAAATTGGCACATAATATTTTAAAAACACCTTTTAAAACTTGTTTTTATATCTTTTTAACTTTTTTTCCCTTTAATTGCAAACCCCTTCCCAAAATTTTCTTTGGAAAATTGGGGTTTCAAAAATGGGACTGGCTGCAACCACGTATACACTAGAAAATCATACGCCCTGTTAAAGTGAAGCTTCGCAATTTAATGGAAAAAAGGTGTAAAATAAATAAAAATTAAGGTTTTAAAAGGGTGTTTATAAAATATTGATGCCACTTTATATAAAATCAAGAATTGTGTACAAAAGAAGGGGGAATATAGTGAAAATGAGGTTAGTTTGATTTTCAACTTTGATGATGAATATCTCGAAAACGAAACGTTGCCGAAAAATATTTTTTCAGATTTAATCAGCGCCCAAAAACCCCGTATACCAAATTTGGTCAAAATCGGAGAGGAGGCAACTTTCGAGACAATTACCCTTTTTTGAAAGAAGCGCCGACTAAAAATTTTTGGCAGATAAAGTTGCATTAGTGATAGGTGTATTCGGAGCTTGTAGAAGAGACGAGCTTGAGAAAATGAAGTTTTCCGATGTGCGTGATATGGGTCAGCATATATTTATTGACATTCCACAAAGTAAAAATGGGCAAGAAAGGAGCTTTTTGGTTATTGATGACAGTGAAATGTGCGCAACAAAGTTAATTCGGGACTATGTGTCTTTGCGACCTAAAAGTTGATTGATAGGTTTTTTTTGTTCTATCGAGATGAACGATGTACTGTGCAGCCTATAGGTAAAAATACATTTGGAAATATACCCTTTAAGATTGCTACATATTTGGGTTTACTTGATGCTAAGGCGTACACAGGTCATTGTTTAAGACGTACAGCGGCAACAATTCATTCTGATGCGGGAGGTAGTTCCGAGAGCTTAATGAGGTTAGGAGGCTGGAAGAGTTCTTCGGTAGCACGAGGGTATGTGGATGATAGTGAAAGCTACAAATTGGCTAATGCTTCCCTTGTAGTTGGGAAAAGTATTACTTCAAGTAACACAGCAACTGCGGTGGGGTATGGAAATGTGGAATTTTCCGGTCAGTTTGAAACTTGTACGTTTTACTTTAAATCTTTTTTATTATGATAAGTATATTGTGTAAGTATGTTTGTATTTTCGTAATAAATGCTTAAATAAAGATAATTTATTGTTTATTTATTGGTAAATTTGTAGGCCCTAGGGCGTTATTTTTTTTAATAACGCCCTAGGCTAATATTTCGTATTTAACTGACTTTGGCATAATATTATTATTTGTCAAATAATATACCAGTCGGACATTAATTAAATAATTACATTAATTACATACCGTAATAATATTAATAGAATAATAATAATAAATTATAGGTTGGAAGTTAAAACGTAAAAAACCAGTACAGCTTGATTTTTCGTTTATATATTTTCTGTTGTAAGAATTCTTGCAGTTCGATAAACTAGGCGTAGGCCACCATAAGCTTCTTTGACGACGGGGTATTTTTGTGCACCGACAATTTCCTAAAAACTGCACTTAAATGAATTCTCTATTAGGGCTTTGGGATACTGTCACCTGCGAAATTTCGCAACCCGCTGGGCACTCTCGCCGAAAAGCACCTCTCGCCTCCGTCAGATATTGACAAATTTGTCTATACAGGTTATCTTGGCGGTGATAATGGCATATCCAGCGAAGTGGATTCCTTCTTGTTTGTGTTACAGGCTAGTAATTAACTAAATGGTAATCAGGTGGAATTAAATTTGTTGTTGTCGATGTCCCATCACTAGACTGACGTGATTTGACCAATTTTAATGATTAAAAAAAAAATTCTCGGAGACTGGTACAACTGCACGGACCGGAACTGAGGCGTCACTGATGTGTATGAATACACCTTAAATGGATTCGAACAATCCTCTAAGTCCACCAACCTTGTAATATTTTAACCATATAAAACAGATAGCCAAAGTAAAAGGTATACTTTGCTTATCGATAGGTTTTGCTAAGTTGACATTAGTACCAGAATCATAAATAAGAGGTTTACTTGTATGTGCAAAATCAAAAAAAAAAAAACAAACACAGTTAAAACTATTCCGAAATGTATGTGCTCGTTCAGGTACTCTAATATTGCTACTAAATTTACCTGGGGTCGATAAATCACCAACAAGGCCTTTGTCTAGAACTGAAGCGGAAGAAGAAGTTGCCACTGGTAAAGCCTTTTCAGCAGACTCAATTGACATTGAAATGTTTTTAGCTGTATCGAAGACTGTTATTGCTTGATTTTCGGCTATCAATATTCCAGCAGCATGAATTAAAATATTTTAAACATTATACACTTTATGTAATGCCAGGTTCACACTATTACCTATCTGTTTAATATTAAAGCTACAAGTTCTACCCCGATTAAAGTTACGAAAGAAACAAAAAGGTGTTTACTTTTCCTTAATATAAAAGTTTACAAATTTTATGTGGCGTTCTGCATGTGTTAAGGATACTTTTCAAAAAAACTTGTAAAGGATTTTTTAAAGCAAAAGGTCTTTTTAAAATGTATGAATGATTATACATGCATGAATGTTTGTTGTATTTATTTAAAAACAAAATGCATTCCATCCATTAATAACACTAATACAACGTATACTACTAGAAATGTAGATATCAACTACCCCATTATTTATGGATTGAGTATGACGAAAAAAAACCCATCATACAGGTGTATAAGAATTTTTAATAAACTACCACAGAATACGTAGGTCGCTAGATAAGTTTTGTCGTACTTACAGAATATTTACTTTTTTTCAAAGTAATCACCATCAACCGCTTTTCATACGCTCGAACCAAATAGCAAAAGTCTCTTTCCAAAATAACTGTGGAACATTAGCGCAAATTTCGTCAAACGCTCCCAATAGCTTTGAGTTGCACGAAAACTTTCGCCCTTTTAGTTGTTTCTTTACATAGTGGAATAAAGAAAAATCACATGGCGCCAAGTCCGGACTATAGGGAGGATGACTAACAAGGAGACGGCACGGCCTTGGGGTCGGCGATTTGGCTCAATTTTTTTTTGTGGTGATAGGGTGCACTTAGTATATCATAATTTTAAAATACTAAGGCGCACTATTGAAGAAATCCCACAAAAAAACGTCTTATTTTAAAAAAAAATTTGTGTAGCATATATAACTAAAAATGTAATATTTTTATTAAATCGCCAAGTGGCTCAGGCAATAGCGCTCGAGACTTCCAACCCGAAGGTTCTGGGTTCGAATCTGCTCCATGCCTTACTTTTTTTTACGTAATTAATTATTTTTAATATTATTAATCTTTAAAATGCTTTTTAAATTTATTTATACCAAATTTTTTAAATAAATAATTGTAACATTACATATCTATGCCTCAAAACTATGTACTGACAGAATCGTTTTATGAATGTAAATGATGTACCTATGTTTTTCAATGATTACCTTACAAACCCCGTGTGTTGTAATAATTATTGTTTTAAATATTTCTTTAATACCTATTACTCTGGTTTTTGCAAATAATTATAATGTTAATAAAAATTTAATGCAAATTGGCTTCAAAATATTTTATTTTCTTTTCCCTAATTGTGAATAAAAAACACTACTAAACTAAAAGAAATTTCAGAAGTATTTTAAAGAATAATAATATTAAAAATAATTAATTACGTAAAAAAAATAAGGCATGGAGCAAAATCGAACCCGGAACCTTCGGGTTGGAAGTCTGGAACGCTACCGCCTGAGCCACATAGCTGTTTGACAATGGTGTTTCATTTTAAGTACGTATGCCACACAGAAAAAATTAAAACGTTTTTTTTTGTGGATTTTCTTAATAGTGCGCCTTAGTATTTTAATATTGTGATCTACCAAGTGCACTCTAGCACCACAAAAAAATTGAGCCAAATCGCCGACCCCAAGGCCGTGCCGTCTCCTTGTAAGTAATTTATTTTAGATTCCTCAAGAAAGGTGGTCGTAAGACAGTCTAGATGAGCTGGAGCATTATCATGGTGAAAAAACCAGGTTCGAGTCTTAAGTTTGGTCGCTCATTTTTTAAGGCTTGGAAAACTTTTGGGAGACACTTATTTGTGTACCATGATGCTGTGACAGTCTTCTGTGTCTCTAAAGGAACAACCGCCAAAATCCCTCTCTTACTAAAAAAACTGCTACCATTAGTGTCTTCACAAAACGAGCTTGTTTCACTAATATCGGTGGTTCGTCATCTCCAAATATCCACATTTTGCTGTGTGATTTAGTTGGGACATCGTAATAATAAATATAGGTTTTGTCACCTGTAATAATTAAATTGATATCATTAGAGTCACCGTCATCGAATTTTTTGAGCATTTGTTTTGCACCACTTTACTCTCTGCTCCCGTGGAGTATCGGTCATCAAATGTGGTATCCAAAGAGACAAACTATTCTAACTTTTAATTCATTGTGCAGAATATGATGAATAGTGGGTGCACTTATCTTCATTAAATTTTCTCTTTGACGGTATGTTATTCGTCCGTCTTCCACAATAAGATTTTTTATGGTTAGAATATTTTTATCAGTCGTCACTTCAATCGGCTTACCAGATCTTTGTTCGTCCTCTAAGTTAAAATTTCCCCTTTGGAATTGTAAATATTACCTTTTTACAGTCCTCAAAGATGGACAAGTATCGTCCAACACACCATTCATTTCTTCAAAGCATTGTTGCTTTGTAAGACCACGACGAAAACTGTCCAACATAATAACACGAACATAACACGCGTCAACTCATCTATCACAGTGATTTATTAATTTTTTATAAATTATGAAAACAATACGCGGATCAAACGGCAACTGTTAGTAATCATATGAGCTTAAGTTTATCATAACGTACGACAGAGCTTGTCTAGCGGCCTATAAAACATATCTAAACTTTTAAACAATTTAAAAACAGAACTAGATATTTATTATTAAATCTGAAATCCATCAGACCAGGATGCAGTGTAGCGGATTATTATGGTTTTGGATCTGCGTCAGTCTGTAATGTGCTGAACTAGTCAGTTGTCATAACTGGGTTGTTGAAAAAATCAAATAAAAATTGTTTAATATACAACTTTGTTGAATGGTATAAAATATCTAAAACGCTATTTTGGCTCATAATTTTTTTTGAAATTTTAAAAAAGAAATCACTGTCTGCATTTTTAACGATTATTTTGACAGGTTGAGAGAGTCCAATAATTAAACACTTTTGGTTAAGTCATTTATCACCTTGGGTGGGCAAAAAACTGTCAATCAAGTTAAATTTTAATTGAAACAGTGTTCCATTTCATAAATTGTGGCAAAAGTCATTAAAATATTATTTTAATGAATATTTTTAAAAAAAAACTTCTTTTCTTAAAAATAAATATTTTTTATATTGGAGGGAATGGTTAAATATTTTTCAAAAATCAAAAATTCCCGCTGTTAATGATTAAGAGAGAAACCTATTTTGTACCCTGACAGATTTTAAAAGTTGGGTTGTAACAAATAATTTTATTTTTTACAATTTAACAGAATTTTATTACCGTCAATATCAAAGAACTAAAGGATAGTGATATGTTTGTTTTTGTTTTGGAAAAACGTAAGCAAATTGCCAGATCTCAAAAATTAAAATCAGGAAATTTTCTTGAAAATGTAATAAAAGTATTCAAAAATATTGGTTTTTATGTTAATATAGGCAACATCGATTTAAGTATAAACATTTATTGATATGACACTTCCAAGATCCAATCGCATCGGCAACAAGGTTGATTTGGACAGCTGTTGTATTCGCTGAATAAAAATTATACTAAATCAGGTATTGTACACACGTTTTGTCAACTGACTCGATCAACAGCAATCGAATTGAGCATCTAAAGTGAATGATATATCTGTCTGTCACTTCAGATAATAAAAATAGTATTCTGGCTTTAAAAAGAATTTTTAACAATGAAGAATCGTCGATTTATAAAAATGTTATTTATCGTGCAATAAACATTGAAAAAGTTATTGTTTCCGGAATGATATTAAACAGTATGTTTAATCAACGTTGCCGGTGAAGCGTGTTTATAAGAACCCTCCCGCCTTGCCCCTTGCCCCTCTGTATGACCTAAATTACTACTGAAGTGTTGATTTTGAAAGCTTAATTTTTAAATTTTATGTTAACTATTTTTTTTTAATGCCTCACAATATTCAAACACGCAATCTAATACTACAAATTGTTTTGCTGTAAGTCAAATCACTTTCCCCTTAACAACTAATTACAGGCTGTAAAGTATTACTTCCAGAACGTCATATTTTTAAAAAACATCTTAGGTAACTTACTAAATTCAAAATGTTGTCCAATATTAGCAAATAATAATTAAACAGGTTGTTACTAGGGCTGTGCCGATACCAATACTCAGTATCGGATACCGGCCAATACTTACTAATTTCCGATACTCGCCGATACCTAAATTTTCAGGTATTAATGTATCTGATTTTAGATACTATCCTTTTTCGTGTCAGATCGTCGTCGCTTGCCTTTACCGCCATTCGAGGTTGAACAGAAAGACGCTATTTCATGTAAATAATAATAATAAATATAATTTTATTGGCATTTTTTTTATTTTTAAACATCTTAAATATTTGTTTCACATGTTCTTTGTTTCTTCCTCCGCAACTTTTATGAACATGTCACACAGTGACTGGCTACTTTCTGAAAAAGTAGTTAAAATTTTGAAACCCTTTCAAGAAGCTACAAAGACACTAAGTGATCATTCTGCTTCTTTAGCGGATATTTTTTCACTAAGGGCATCGAAATTGTTTTAAAACATTATTCAGAAGTAGAAGGTGACTGAAGAACCGCTCCAGTTTTATAAAACAGAATGATCTTTATTTAATTACTACGGTCTTGGATCCTCGTTATAAAGCTGGATTACTTACTGAAGAAGAAAATGAGCAAAAAAGTATTTAAAAAATTATGGATGTTTTTACTTTTAAACTGTTAAATGTTTTGTTGTAATTTTGACTATTTAAGTTCAAATATCAATAAATAAAAACATTTTTTTTTAAATAAGATGCTTTCAGATACATTATCGGTATCAGAGTCGGTATCTGAAAGTGTGGAATCGGCACAGCCCTAGTTGTTACATTAATCAACTAAACGCGATGTCAAACATTTTTTTGTTTTGAAAATGATAATCAAGTTTTATAGGAACAATATTAAACAAATTAGGAAAACCGCACACCTCACCCTTGACAAGATGGTATGATATAAGGGAATTGCGCTAATTGTGCTTTCGGGAGATTAAAATGTTACCTGCTGTTGCTAGCTGTGATGCTACTTCTAGCTCAGACAACAGTGCCGGAAAACCACAATCCAGTGTTTCCGCTACAAAGTGAATATTAATCCAGGTAGCGTTTAAAAACAAAAATTATTTTAATCATTGTTCAAGATATTTTAAACCTGCGTAATACAGAGAATTGGGACACAAGCAGCTCTAAAACTGTGGTATCTTAATAATATGGTCAGCATTAAGTGCTTGTATACACGTAAGTACTGGTTAATGTAAAGGACATCTTGCAAAGTATGTGAGTTAAGAGTTCTCTAGTAACTGAATGACTTGCAAATAACATTACCTGTTTCCACAGCATCGACTACAGTTGCTGTAGAGGCTGGCTCACTTAGGGATAAACCAGCAGCTCCCCAGGCCAGTGTGTTTCCATACACTTGTCGCTTTGAAAGGTACTGGCATAGTTTCTCTGCTTCTTTTCTAATATGTCTTGTTTTGATGTGCTTAAATAATAAATTTGTATTTAAAAACGCCATTAGGGTTAATATTATGCTAACTTATTGTCTTAAAAATTTTATTATGTTGTATGGATGTTTAATATTCTACAAGTTCTTAGTTTCTAATATGAATGGTGAATGTAAAATTTTGATTAAATCCTAAATAACTAGTGCAATATCATTTAAAAATGATTCAAAACATAAACTTTGCTAAATACTTTTAATTTGACTGATATATTGTACTGTATTCATAGTTGGTTTGTTATGAAACATTTTTAAAATAATATTATTAAGTAAATGAAATTGCTTTTAAAAGTTTAATGGTAGAATATTACACTACAATTGTTTCACCTTATTAGGGCTTTGTCAAGAGTACTAAATATACCATTATTTTCATATAAAGTGCATAATATGGTTAGAGTTTTTACTTCATTTTCGTTTTGAATTTCTTGATTTTGAGCATAATTTGCTCTGGGTTTGTTAAAAGAGCCAAAATTTTGAAGATTATGGGCAAGTCTAGCAAATACATCCCTGGATGGTTGCTGCTGTTCGGGATATCTTTGAAAATACAAGTTTCTTGCCGCCTGAGCATTTTTGTTGCTTTCTATGTAACATTCAAGCATGTTGAACTTTTCCCAAAAAATTTTCATACAAAATTTTTTTAAACCACGTTTTCCAAAAAACCTTTCTTAAAAACTTAATTTAAAAAATTACTTTTTTTTTTTCTACTAAAAATACCAAAAATATTTTTAACAATAAACAAGTACCACTGTCAATTCTCAACTATTTAGAAGCTGTTAAAATATTAAAACAAAAAAATCATATGCACGGCCTACTGCTTTTTTACGTAGCAACTTTAAATATGTGGCTTTAATCATAACATGTTAGCATCCTATGCCATTTTATTAGTCATGGCAATGTTGATTTTTGTAGGCACATTATATTATTTTTTAAATCGTAATACTGCTAATGGTTTTAAGATAAACATAACAAGTGATACATTAAAATTTAGGAAATTTTACCAGCTTTTCAAAAATCTTATAATATATAGGGTGGTCCATATAAAAAAAAATGATTTTGGGGTGGTGCACGAAAATCTAAACGCCCTGTAAAAAATCTGCCAATCGCAATGAATTCTACGAAAAAAAGTGCCTTAAGAAAGTTTTTATGAAAATTAATTATCTTTATTAATAAGAAAGTTATGGGGCATTTAAAAAATCGACGAAATTCGAGAAACGCCCTCTAGTGGCCAAACGATAAGAGATAGCAAAGTTTTGTTAGCGCCAGTAGTTTTCTCATTAAATTTGAGCTCCGGACACCTTGCTTAATTTTTTTCTATTCCTTCAAATAAGGGTTGTTCCCATAAAAACGCGTCCAGTTTGGGACACCCTGTACACTATTTTATGATATATGATGAAATAATATGCCCAAATCTCACAAAAAAACCAAATGGGTTAGTGTAACTGGTCAAGTGTATAAATATACTTTACAAGTTGAGATATCATGATTAGGCATTTTAGTTAGACATCATCTTTCTATTAGGTTTAGCTGACCTTATAAGGCCTGACTATCTTTTCATAAGAGAACTGTGAAATATATATAAAGATCTTTTGTGAATAATAGGTTATTACTCTCAATGATAAACAGGTATCCCTTAAGAACCACAGACGTTAAAAATGAAATGTAAAACCTTTATGATCTAAAATTAATCCACACGATCAAATAGAACTCCAAGAGCTTAACCAGGCATGATGAAAGCTTACTTAACAAAATGTGATGTTAAAGCCTTTAAAAAGTCAGTAAATAATACAATAAACAATACATCAACCTGCTTTGTTTGATCAAGTGGTTATTGATCTATACCAAAAACATGCGCACTAAAGTAGTACAACTTACTGTTGTAAAATGCTTGAGAATTTATTTTTAGAGGACGTTTCCTGAGCATGAACGAGAACAAACGAGCTTATGCGAACGAAACCCGAGAAATGATTGTAAAAAGCCTTGGACCACAATATATTTGCTTTTTTTATAATAAATTCTAAATTGCTCAATTTTCCCAAAATTCTTAAATTCTCGAGAAAATAAGGATAATGAGCTCGGTGAGGAAAAACCCAAAGCAGCAACATTTACTAAGAAGTCAGGCTTAGACAGCGAGCTCTAAGCATATTAAGTATCCGCAATAAACCTGTGCAGGTCGCAGTGGTAAAGGATATAGAATTCAACTCCTGAAGTAATCTACATCTAAATATATTTCAAATGAATGTTATTTTATATTATTAAATAATATCTCTTACAGGCTTAAAAATGTTTTTTTTTATAAATTACAGGCCTTTTCCTAATAAATTGCATTTAAATTTAATAGAGGCAATTCTCTCGGTGATGTCATTTGCAAGCCGAACCAATTTTAAAAAGCCTGTGTATCACACCTTGTATGTGCCAAGTTACTATGGAATCTGGTGTAATTTTTAAGATTTTAATTTAAAAAAAAACGAAATAAACAAATAATGCTTATAAAATTTGTATATGTCAAATTAATTAAATTAGTAAAATTGACAAAATGCAAAATTTGGTATATGCTTGAAAGACATTTATTTACCCCCTCCAGACAGATGACAGACATTATCAATATGAATATGGGCATTTTGCCAGAAAAGTTTTTGTTCATGCTTATACTTGCTTATAAGGAATTGTTCCCACATGGTGGTCGTGAATGTTCACAAACTTTTTCTGGTCACGAACCAGAACATTATCTTCTTTACAATACTAGTGAAACTAAAGGATTAAGTTGTGGGAGAATGTAGTTATAAACATTTGAAATGGATTCACAAAAATAATTTTTAGACTGACAGATGCAGATTTTATTACTGGACAAACTTATGAATTTTTTCATACTCCTGGAAAATAAAGGACTACAAATGACGACTGACAGCCCTTATCTGGAAAGCTTGGTATAAGATTATGATGCACTTACTTCCAACAACTATGCTTTAGTGGAATCTAATATTATTTTAATAATACAATATGTAGAGCGTCTGTTCAAAAAATAAAAATTAAATAAAAATTGTCCAGTCTTCGATACATATAGATAATAACTGTAAATGGTAGACTCAGGAAGTATCAATAATTCTGAGTTAAGCTTTGTTTTCATGTTTTCAAAGCAGTTTTTAGGATATTGGCAGTGATGCTAAATCCTGTACAGCTTTTAGTCTCCTACCTTTTGTCTATACTGCAACTTTTTTTCCTCTATATTATCAGGAATGGTATATAGTGATTTACAACCTTCATTTAATTTGTTTTTACAATTTTTAACATTTACCTAAAAACAAGAATTTTATTAACACAGGTTGTAAGGAATTTGAATACAAACACATGAATTAATGGACCATTAAAAAAGCAGTGTCACATACCAGTTAGCTCAACCAATTTCATTATTATGTTATTAAATAAAAATAAAATAAGACATAATACTGCAAAGATATTTTTTGGCAGTGCTGTTTTCTGTAAGTACAACCTTACCTTACTTTGAAATAAACAAACAAAACTTTTTTTTAAACAGAAAAATGATGCAATGTATGCATATAAAGAAATCCATACAAAGTAAAAAAGAAATCACAGGTCTTGTATACTATTTATAGAAACCATGTAGAGGGTTATCCAACAAATACTAGACAGGTCTCTTTTTTTACTCTACCTGTACGTTGGTAAAAAAAAAACTGACTTATGTAATTTTTTCTGCCGAATCCGAAAATGATGATTGAAAAATATTTAAATATCAAATTAAACTGCCAGGGTCATTTTGATATAAAATTCTATATTTTTTTAATTCAAATACGTCTATTTTCTGCACGTTCCACCAACACATGCCAGATTGATATGGATACCTGTTCACCCTTTGCTGACAGTGCCATTTAAACAACTAAAAAATCAAGCATTAAAATTGTTTATATTTTTCATGAATTTGTAACAATTGGTAGGACATATCGAACATTAAAATTTTTAAGATATCTGGAGTTCTTAAGTTAAATTTATAGTTTCACTTATGTCTTATAGGTTTTTTATGTATGAGTTAAGCAATAATAAATATATTTACAAAAAAACTACTTTTTATTACTAATTTGTAAAAAATATGTATAAACAATTTTAAAACTTAATTTTTTGGTTGTCTGAATGACATTACTCCAAAGGGTAAACAGGTATCTATATCAAACTGTCAGGAGTTAATGGCATGCTAGATGAAGATTTTCTCGAATCAATCGTGTAGAAAATGGAAGTTTTTGAATTAAATATATATTATTTAAGGAGATACAAGAAATTGGATATGTAATCACATAGGGCATTCCATTTTAAAAAAATTATCAAAATTACCTCTAGCAGTTTTATTTGATATCTAATTGTTTTTTAAATATCATTTTCTGATTCGGTGGGAAAAATTATATAAGACAGATATATCAGTTTTTTTTATAAAAGCACAAATGCACTTAAAAAGCAGTCTGTCTAGTCCTTATTGGGTAACCCTCTACATAAACTATGAGGATAAAGTTAATAAAAATGTTGGTTATTGTGTAGAATCGCGGCTCCACATTTTTGCGATGTAAAATCAACATGATTAATTTTCTTCTAAGTTGTCAAATATTTTTAGTCTTAAAATTTATTAAAAATCTAAAACTTATTATTTTTGTTTTTTTTTAATTATTTGTTTTTACTTGTAGAATATGAAAAAAAAATCAGTAGAAATTGTTTAACTTAAATGGATGCATTTAATTGACAAAAAACTTAAAAATTAATTTTTTTTTTATTTTGAGAATAAAAATTAACACCAAAAAACATTTTTTTTTAATTTTTCTTAAAAGAATCGTAAATCCGCCGTAAAATTAAACAAAATTTAAAAAATGCCAATATCTCTATTTTTCGATTTTTATGGCCAAAAGTAGGCGGAGCCCCACTAATGCACAATCACAGCTGTCGCAATTATAATTACAAATTACTCTTCTAAGTAGTAGTAAATTCCGATAACCAATTACTTGCATGTTTGTTAAAAGTAATTCAATTACCAATTAAAATTAAAAGTAATTAAATATTTTAGCAATTACTCTATTTAAATTACCACATAATATCTTAAACACGATACACTATTCAAACTGCTTTCTCGGCAAGTTAAACATTAAATGACTCTAAAATAAAAATCTCTTTTTATCCTACCCCAAACATCAACAGATTTTTCCACAAAAAAAGTATAAAAACGGTGGCGCTAAGCATCAATCGAAAATACTAAATCGGCGCGGAGGCGGCGTTCGCCAGATTCAAAGCGGCCTGCCGTGTTTCAAGAAGCTCTTTGTGACTGGCCAAAATTCTGGCAGTTTTTCCATAAAGAAAGATCATTTAATTTTTTGTAGTAATTTAATTATTTATTAGGTAATTGAATTAATTTCTAAATAATTAAATTACTTTCTAAGTAATTCAATTGCTTGGGATTCGTGAAATTAATTACTAGTTACGATTACATTATTCTATTAATTTATTATCCAATTACTGAGAAGTAATTGAATAAGATTTTTCAATTATTTTAATTTAATTACCGACAGCTCTGTGCACAATTACCAAAATTTTGATTTTTTAAGTTTTTGTAGCAAAGCTTCTACAGAGGTTGACTTAAATTTATAAAAATAATTGAAAATATTTTTCTGATTTTTCAAAAATGTAGAAACAGTAAAAAAGAACTAAAACTAACAGTGGCAATACTTAAAACCAAGCTGTTTGCATTTATCCAGTATTAACACAGTTGTTAAGCTTTAATATTCTTTAATGATAAACGTTAAAATATCAAGAAAATAACATTATAAACTACAAATATCACTAACATAAACAACATATAAAAGTATGCAATATTAAAACTTAAGTAATTCCATAATGGGTTTATGTATGATTTGAAGAGAATATTTATAATTAGAATAATTAGGATAATAGAAAAATTAGAATTTATAATATGGTTAGATGGTATTTATATGAATACAATTTGCGTTTTTTGTTAAAGTAGGATATTGGAAAGGTTAGTGAAAAGATTCATTATGTGTCCAATTATAGTTATAGTCCGTAACCTATGAAATAAAATTTGTGGACACTGTACTGTACTGTATATTGAAAGATATTAAAATGTATATTCTGCATATCGTGGGCATACAGCAAAAATCCACTAAGTCACATTTTTGGCGAAATTGCACTATACACACTCTTTATCCAATCTCTCACCGTCTTTAACATAAAAAAATCGATTAATTCCAAATTCGGCATCCTTATATCTTTAAGTTGGGGGTCCTACTTACTTAAGTCCATTTTGCAAAAAATTACAAGGAAAACACACTAAATGCAATTAGTGTGTTTAAATGTCAGAACTAAACGGAATGCAAACAATGAAAACCCACTAAGTAAAAAAAAATAGGATAAAAATAATTATACTTTGGGTTTACCGGGAGCGTCTCCAAAGCAATAAAAAGTTACAATAATTAAAATAATTTCAATGCTCTCCCTCCATGGGTTTTCCCAGATCCCGGTAAAATGCACAATAGACACCACATTAATTAGTGCAAAACGTCCGTTAGCAGCGGTGTTAGACACGGTCTTGTATTGGCCGAGCATTGAAAGAAAAGACATTTGTAATCGCGACATTTGATCTAAGTCTGTTCTCCAGATACCATCATTTACCGTCAGCCCAATGTATTACACCCGAAAAGTATGTGTTTACAATCTGTCCGTTTACAATAGTGTGCCACCAAAGGATCTATTTTGCTTCTGTTGGACGGAAATGAATGGAAGAAGGGGTAGTTCCGAAATTGGCACTTGTCTGTTTAATTATTTTAAGGATCTGTCAAAAAACGTGACTGAAGTTGCTTTATGGTCTGACACATGTGTAGGCCAAAACCGGAATGTAGCAGCCCTTTTGCTGTATACTGTTCAAGTTACTCACCTTCATCATAGAGCATAAGTTTCTAGAAAGTGGGCACATAGAGGTTGATTTCATGCACAGCACTATAGAAATGGCTAAAAAATGTATTCCTGTTTATACTATTTAAGATTGAATCAACATTTTTTCAGATGGCAAGTTCAAATCGAAATAAAAATAAACGAGGTGAATCTCATAATGTCAAGCAAATGAAGTTTACAGACTTAAGTACAATCTGAAGCATTTACCGCTATTCTTTAAAGGAAACACAACAAAAGACGTTAATGGGCAGGATGTTAACTGGTTGTCGATAAAAAGTTTAAATAAAGTATACTAAAGAAAAACTGGGAACAATTTATTTCAAATAGAAACACTTAGATGAGTACAGCCAAATAAACTTACACACCAAGGGAAGGTCTCCGTCTTTACCCAAATAACTTAAAAAAATTGAATGTGCTACCTACTAGTGTTCAGAAAAAAAATATCTTTTAAAGCTCTGTAGATTTTCCTCCTTTAAACCTCCACTTATACCCGAAGAATTCCACGGCTGGTATAAATTTATGACAAATTCTTTATCGGCCAAGGATATGATGACCTTAGAACCCTCTATACAAGACAGAGCCACCGATGACTTTGATGATGATTTAATGAAAACTTCTTTATCCTCTAGGAATGGAAAATCTTTGAATGACCACGATTCCGATAGTTCAGATGACATACTAACTTTGTCTCATTATGTCCATAAATGTTCCCACTAGTAGCAGGAAGAATCCACCAAGTCCATATTTTTTACATCTTGTTTTTTTTTTCAAAATAAAGGTTTGGTTTTTAATTTATCTTTTGTTTAGTATCCCTTATCTTTGCTAACACCTTATAAAATGTTAAAACTGTTATTAAAAGCGTGATGGTTCAAAACCTAATTTTTAAGTGTATTCAAAAATTAAAATACATTTTTCTCAAAATCATCATTTACGCACTTAGTGGATTTTCGCTGTACACCCACGATATGTAGATACAATTTGAGTTTATGACACACAATTTTTTAATATTTGTATAAATTGGTTTATTGTATGTGCAATGATAGTTTTTGAGAGTTTTCTGCTATTTTAACGGGTGTATATTTAGCTCAATATTTAGTTTAGTTTTTATTTATTACCTATGGATAAGTTTATAAAATCTAAATATTTAATGCAGGTTTACTATAGGCAATATTACTTACATTTACTGAGTTAAAAACTTCATTCGATCTGGTCTTAAGATCTACAGATACTTTATTAAATTCCTTGGTGAGAACTTCATTAACTTCCTAAAATAGTTAAAGGTATGTATATAAGTTTGATATTTATATGGATATTCTACCATCCTTACCCTAATTTTTTCAAAATAGCCCGTCGAATCCTGATTGACTTTTGACTTAGTGCACAATAAGTTTATTTTTTTGCCTAAATGATCGTTTAATTTTTTTAAACTCTAAAATAAAAAATATGATATAACATAACCTATAAATATTGAAGAAACTAATTTAAGGTAAAAATATACTTATTACCTTAAGGTTATTTAATGAACTTATGCAGTTTTTTAGGTTTGATATTCTGTGATAGCCTGACATTATACAGTAGTTTATTTTGTAGTTTTTTCTTTAAAAATGTGTTATTAAACCATTTCAGGCCGATAATGACAAATGACGGAAAAAAACATATGATTTTAGGGTTGTAAATTTAATTGTACTAAGCCGCTTATTCCTTATTTAGTTATACTAAATTAGCCGAGGTGGAATCATCGAGCATATATCTTCTAGAGACAGTGCAAACAAGCGTGCGATATCCCACCTACGAATTAGCATTCAGCGCAGTATATACCCCTCCCCGCCGATCAATTAGAAAAAGCGTGCGAGAGAGAAAGGTTATGGACCTATTCTTCTGTCTCTCTTGCACACTTGTTCGCAATGCCGAGCGGCAAGTCTGCCTCTACAGATATATGCTCGAAGAGCATATGTCTTTGATCTTACACTTCTAGACGCAACTTTGCTGCTTGGCCGTGAGAAATAGCGTGCACGAGACAGAGAAAAATAAGAGTACCACATTTTCTCTCGCTCCGCGTGCTGATTGGTAGGCGAGGTATATATCCCTCTCCGCATATCTGGCGTCCCAAGGAATATTCTGTAATAAATAAATCCGCCACAACAATATAGAATATATTTACAATGTTAGAAAGTTTTTTTTATAAATGTTTGGGATTTAAATTTAATCCAAATATATAACAAATGCTATTGACCTTAACAGGAACACTTTGATAAAAAAAATAATTTTGGAATTTGCGAAAAAAAGAACCTTAAGTTTGCAATTTTGTAAATTTGGGAATTTGACAATAAAATTTAACTAAATTCACAAAAAAACTAAAAATAGAGTATTCGCTTTTCAACCTTCAAACAAGATTTTTTTTCTAGGGGTTTCAGGAAAATATCATTTTTTTTCGCAAATTCCAAAATAAAAATT
>JAHBCN010002980.1:47500-81957 GCA_019359885.1 Listronotus oregonensis
AATTTTGCTCATTTAGTAACTCTTTCAAATCTGAAAAAAAATTTTTTTGAAAAGACTTTGCCAAGACAGAATACGTATTTTTAATCCAAATAAAAATCTTTGCTGTTGCAAGTAAATGGTGGTGACCGGGCATTTTCGTCGCCGCTTTAGTCTAGGGGCCGAGGCTATTTCGTGGCCAATGGAAGTCCACTAAGTTTTATTATGTATTCTTATATATTTTGGCCTGCTAATAAATTCGAATTTCGAACTTGCTTATGAATAGTGACAAAAAGGACCGCACAATTTTCATATGGAAAATGGGTTTGGGTCAATTTCTTTTAAACTTTGCCTACTAATAGTTCTCAACAGGCTAATTAAAAGTCTCCACGGGCACAAACCCCGAAAACCCCCTTTCTTATGAAAAATGGGTTTCGGTCAATTCCCCCAACCCCTCCAAAATAACCCTCAAAGGTTACTGGGGATTTTTCTTATGGTAAAGAAGTTGCGGCAAATTGTTTTTAAACTTTGCATAGTAATAGTTCTTAACACACTGTTCAAAAGTCTTCACGGAAACAAAACCCGAAAATCCCCCCAGCTCCCCAAAATCACCCTCAACCGGGGATTTTTCTTATGGAAAAAGAGTTTCGGCCAATTGTTTTCAAACTTTGCATAGTTATAGCTCTCAACACGCGGATCAAAAATTTTCACGGGTACAAATCCCGAAAATCCCCCCAACTCTTCCAAAATCACCCTCAAAGGTCACTGGAATTTTTCTTATGGAAAATGGGTTTTGGTCAATTGTTTTTATACTTTTGCATACTGATAGTTCTCAACACGCTGATTAAAAGTCTTCACGGACACAAAACTCAAAAATGCCCCCAACCCCACCAAAATCACCCTCAAAGGTCAGTGAGATGATTTTTAGACCAATCAAACGGTAGTTTGAAGTAAAAAGTTTTGGTGTAATTGTTTTAATTAGTTTATTCCATGTTTTTTTGGGTGCTGAACATGAATCTGAAGTTGTCCAACAAAAATTTGCTCGGCAAATATGATAAATCATCAAAAAACGACTAAAAATCATGTTTTTTAGTGGTTTTCAGCTTATAACTTGCAAAGCAAGCTATTTATGCAAAATGTGTTAATGCAATAAAATAAAGAAGAGAAAATTTCCCATAATTTATGTCTCTTAACATTTTTTCGTACGTCGTATGGTTTTCACGCAAAAGAGTGCTGAAATATGGGAGAAATTAGCATTAAAAAAATAGCAAAAGACATCATTAGTTCATATTTTTTAGGTGAACATTATTTGATAGATTAATAAAAGACGCAAATTTCAGTACAATGTATTTATGACCTAATACGAGCCCTCTTAGACACCGGGTTAAAGGATTTTAGCAAGACAGCATTTCAGTTCTTCTAGGTCTAAAACAAAAATCATTGAGTTAATTGCAAAATATTTAAGAATTTATTGAATAGATATGAAAAATATCAATTTACTATCTATTTACTTGTACAAGCCCTTTTAGGTACATGCTTTCCTCAGGGCAGCCATTCAGTTCTTCAACGCCTGAAACAAATAAGAGACCAAATTTCAAACACTTGTCAACATATTGAATATATATGAAAGCAGTAGAAACATATTTTGACACACAAATAAATAGTAAGTAGATAAATGATGGTAAGACAGAATTATCCACGCACAGTTACCTTCAAGTAACTCCGGATCATCCTCTGCTTCTTCCTCAATTTCTGCAATAGGCATATTATTGCAGCTGTTCTCACAGTTGAGGCACATACAGGAACAGCTTTTTTACATCCACAGTTGGTCTGACAGGTCTTTATGCATTTGCAAGCTATTAGTTTCAATACTGCGCCTAGTCCTGGTGGCTGTAATTTTGTTACTGGTTGCAGATATCCTTTGGTTTTCTTTTAACCCCATTGTTCAGGATCTTTTTCATTTCCAAGCCATTGTGGTAGCTTAAAGTAAACTCTCAAAGAATGTTGCTGTGTTGCAGCTTCGGTAGGTGGTAGTGACGCCAAATGTGCTGTTGTTTTGTATGCAGATCTAAGGTAGCATTTATTCCTCGATTTGTGAAAAGACGCTCTTTCCTTGTCAGTTAATTTGTACAATGCAGTGAAAAAGGTGAGACCAGCATTAGTAACAGCGTCAGCATGTGCCGTAGGATCTTAAAAATTTGAATGGTCTTGGTTAGGGCAGGGTTTTTTTGAGGGTTTGAAAAAACATCATTTTTCTGACTTTGAACGAGGCTGAAGTTGTGTCACATACCCCCATGGCATGCAAAAACAATATGTTGTCACTGATGGATTGGTCTGGATGGCAGTCAGGAGAAAAAATAAGTTGTGAAACTGCCCCTTTACCTGGCCTCAGAAAGTATATATTTGAATGTACACCCCGACAACGACCAATCATGATCACCCGCAGATCTACATCTTTACCCACAATAACTACACCGTTATGCTGCTGTACGAGATCCATTGCTGTGGTGACAATAAGAGTATCTGTATCCTCTTTGCCTGCTTCGTGTGAATGCCAGCTGCAGCAAAGTTGTTCTTCAACATTGAGATGAGACGGATTTTGTTTTTCATATTGCCTAGAAATTTTTATTGTGGCATTGTAGGGATCATTGTTTTGTCGAACATGACATCTACTGCGACATCTGTTTGCGTGATCTTCTCTCTCGCTCTGCATATTCTTTCACTTAAAGGGAAAATTGCATTGATTTATAAATTATTTTTTACTTTTTTTCCAAAAATTACTGATTTCTACCATATTTCAGCACTCTTTTGCGTGGAAACCATACAACGTTAAAAAATAAAAAAATAGCAAATTTTTTCCTCTTTATTTTATTAAATTACAATTTTTTGTGTAAATAGCTTGCTTTGGAAGTTATAAGCTGAAAACCACTAAAAAACATGATTTTTAGTGGTTCTTTGATGATTTCTCATATTTGCAGAGCAAATTTTTTTTGAACAACTTCAGATTCGTGTTCAGCACCCCAAAAAACATAGAATAAACCAATAAAAAAAATTACACCAAAACTTTCCACTCGACCTCTTTTTGTGCACCGTTTGACTAGCCTATTTGACTGATGATCGTTTGGTCAATTACTTTGCGGAATTTTTTGAAAGTTTTGTCGAACTGTATACACTTAAATAGTTACAAACTAACCAGAACTTTATATGGCAAGGCCTTGGGGGTTTGTAAGTGGGTATCCAGTTATCGGGGTTGGAGGATAACATGTGGCCATACAGCTGGCTGTGGAATGAAATTCATGAAATAATCGCCCCTGGCCAACAGGAAAACAAAAGTTTTGTGTGTGGTTAAAGTCTGGAGTCAGGCGAGAAGGTACTAGGGGGGGAAATAACATACACCGTAAGAAATCCAGGTACAGGGGATGTCAAGCTGTATTTTTTTTTTCGGGTTTTGTGCTCGTAGAAGCATTTTCCATAGAAAAAAATCCCAGCGACCTTTGAGGGTGATTTTGAGGGAAAGTTTTCGGATTTTGTGCCTGTGGAGACTTTTGATTAGCGTGTTGCAATTAATTGTGGTTAGTTCTGGTTAGTTCTTTCTTACTTACTTAAGTCATCATAAAATGCTAGTACTTGGACTTTAGGCCTTATTTGCTTCTGTAAAGCATATAATTACAAAAGTATTTTGTTAAAAAGTATATTTATAAAGTTATTCGTGTTTGTCTCCTTTAAAGTAAATTTTAATTGAAAAGTTTCGTAATATGTAGTTATTTATGTGTTAAAACTACAATTTTAAGGCACGAATGTAAAAAAACTCGCTTTGCTCATTCTGCAACTCACATGAGTCCCTTTAAACGTACTCTTAACATAAATATCATAGAATATCTTTTTTACAAACGCAATAATGCAGTTAAAAATTAAATTATTTAAAAATTGGAAGATATAGTTTTACATAGCATTGTATATAAAAATTATTGAAGTTGTTATTTATTAATAAATTCTAACAACCGTTGTTGATGCTGGTTGGTTATGGCATGTTTACTTCAAATTTGATACATTGTGTCAGGTTTAGCTTGTATTAGTTTTTATTTAAAATTAACTTAAAATGGAAGAAAATGTAGGAGAAAGTATTGGTTTGCTTAAATTGTACAATTAATATAAAATGTTAGTAAATAAATAAAAGTTGACGTTACCTTTCAAAATTTGACATTTCACTTTTAACACTAGTGCTTTAAAATGTTACTTTAATGCACTAGTGCTTTAAAGTAACATTTTTAAGGCATCTAGATAGTGTTAAAAATTGAATTTTTAATACGTTTGTAGAAAAATGTATTTTGATCTTGCATTTTTGGATTTCTATTGAATATGCGTTTGGCTGACAGTGCTGACCATAATATAGAGTTTTCTTTCCCCAGGTTCTATGTAAGTCTGGCGTCAATGTAGAAGTAAAAGTTAGAGGTTGGGCAGAAACTCAGAAAATGTATGCCTTCTTGGCTGTAGCTCAAGGTTCCTGTGAACCACCCATATTCTTAGAGCTTAGTTACTATGGTGCTTCCAGAGACGAACGACCAGTGGTAAGTTTTTGTTTATTGAAAAATAATTAAACACCTATAATAGTTACTTGTTAAAATGGGCGAAACAATTTTAAAAGTAATGCAAAATTAAAAAAGTAAACCGCTAAATATACAGCGTATTCCTGGATAGGTGGCCAAATAGGCAACATGGCCAAAAATGTTTGAATATAAAAATAGTACTTTGGGGTTATGGTCCCCATGACCCGAAGGCCGAGTATCTATTTAAAGAAAAGGAATTTTGACAGTGACAGATTTACATGACGAAGTTCTTCTCAAGCTAGCGAAAATCGTCAGAGTTATAACGCAGGAGTTGGGCGGGAGCATCTATCGCCTATTTAAACGCATCAGCTGACAGGGTTTCCCTCGATTTACTGCTGGCTAATTTTTTTTATTAATAACAGCCGTTTATTTACAATCAGCTTTGAAATTTTTATCTGGGAGGAAATGGCGTATCCTAAATTATTCTCGTTTTTCTAAAATGGTTTTTGCACCGAGATACAGCCAACTGACATATATATTTATCCAGCTGACGTATAAATGTTATAGGCAGCTGAGTTTTTTTTCTTCGAGATATTGGGTAAGCTACAGTTTAAAAGAATTTTAGAGGAAATGACTGACTGTACCGGGTGATGCATCGTCGGGCGGGATATAGGAAATCCCATATAATTTTAATGGGGTCAATTATTGACTTCCCTAATAATTTTTAAGAAAAATTCTATTAAAGTTAATTGAAGAGCATGCAAATCTACGTCCATGATAAAAACTTTAGATTTTTTGGTTACACCTTGCGAGTTAGATGTTAATATATTTTTCAAAATTGTTACTTTATTATGGCCCCATATTTGTGAACAACAATAAAAATAACAGTTAAGTGTGTATTAGCGTTGTCATTTTGAAAGTAAGAGCTTTATCATAATCAAAAAGGCTACCATCGCTCATTGCTCCAACGGAATCGCAGCTGACGTTCACGAAGCTTTTTAATACAACTCTCTGATGCATTCCACTAATTATAATGCCAAGAAAATTTTCCGTTTTTAAGTATGTTTAAACGTAGCACCAGAAAAAAAATCTGTTCATTTTGAATATTCAATGTTCGCACTATTTTCTAATTTTAAGCGTTATTACATTGGGCTTAGATTTTTTAAAATTTATTTTATTTATTTATTTAATTTTCAACCAACTATACATTTCATTACAGGGAATATAACATTTTTAAAAATTAACAATAAATAACCTTAACAAGAACTCATTAATAAAACAGTTAATTTAATTTTAAATATTTTTTATATGTATTTTAAAAAGTGAATTGCTTCTAATAAATCTGTTTGTCTAGTATTATGCCCATGTAAGTTACTAATATTTTTAAGAATGTTATTTGATTTTTTTTCTTTTAATTTGTATATATGATTAATATTAAAATAAGTATTTGGTTTGTAGAAATTAATTGTTGGTTCAAGGTATGGTAATTTATAAATGCAAATAATAATTTTATTTTGGAGCCTTTTAAAGGTGTTATTATTTTTGAGTTTGCTGAACCCCATATTGAAAATAAATATTGCAATTTTGAGTGTACTAAACTATAATAAATACTTTTTAGCCTTTTTAAAACCTTGCTTTTGTTTCACCGACTATCTATCTTTTACAGTTTCCGATATTCCCGATTTCTTTCTGGATTGCATAATTTTAATATAACTATTTTAAGTCTAGTTTTTTTACACTAAAAAATATTCTTTTAATTAAAAGTGTTAGCATATTTTGCAATAAATTGTCTCAATTCATAGTATTATTAATTTTTCAAAGAATAATATATTATAATTGTTGTAAATTACTGTTTAAAAAATACTTTTAAGAAATCAAACGTATTTTAGGTAAACCATAAAAAAGTATTAAGTAATATCAAGACGGCAACAACAGAAGATATTAATTTTGCCATCATATCATCTCTTCATAATATTGTTTTCTACGTTTGCCATGAATAAAGCGTCAGCCATTTTCAACTATTTTACCATGGCTTTACAATTGCGATGTTCACGCACAAATAGCCCACATTCATAATGACTTGTACATGTGTGATAAATCATTAATAAAGTTAAAATCAACCGCTTTATCCTATAAATTTAGTTGGATTCGTAGAACACTTGCCCAAAACATGTTTTTATAGATTTGATATATTTTGAGAAATAAAACTTTCTAGTCTAATTTAAAATATGCAAAAATAAAGTTTTCTAAAAAATCTTAAAATCAAAAAGGCTACGGCTAGGGATACAAGACCGTTTATTCAAGGCCCGTTTAAAATGTGTTGATGTCAAGGAATTTGAAGGTTTATGGAAGGCCAATGCTGTAGAACAAAATGGCCCAGGCGTGTAGGGAATGAGCCCCGCGGAGTTTGCGTAATAAAAAGTAGGTCAGGTCCGGACTTCAATAATTCTTTGTTACAATGTATAAACTTGACATCATTAAATGTCAAATTCAAACTTACTATACTTTCACTGTTTTTTTAATTTTTTGCACAAGATTGTTGGTTATTAGACCAAACTATTATAGAAAATTTAAAATTATTGTGTAATATTGGTTTTTATATTATCTGATTTAATATATGGAAAGAATTGATGAAGCCACATCACAGCCTTCTATTTAAATGGTCGATATTTTTGGAAGTTTTGTATTTTTACCAAAAATCTTGATAAAATAAAAAAACACGATCTTTTTAAATAAATTTCAAACATTGTATGATAGTTTCGTGTAATTTTGTGATAAAAGAGGGGCAAGATTGTGTAAATAAGTATAATTTAATTATCATACTTAAGTATCTATAATTGAAAAATAAAACTTTGTCGAAAAAACTTACTTAAGATTTGTAATCAGCGCCCCCGTATGCAAAAAATCATCGAAATCGGCAAGGGTCAAGAAAAGTAAAAGCTTACCCTAATTTAGACTAGTTGTTTATGTTTAAGGGTCATACAATATTTTATAAATTTATGATTTGTATAAAAGTACAATAAATTAGTGTCACCTTATGCAGGTGAGATAAACAAATTTAACGAGAAGTATAAATTTTTTTACATACGCATTTTTTTTTTAATTTTTAAATCTTTTGATAGGCCACCCAGTCTGAGGCTTCAATACTAACGTACCGTGGGTGTCTTAGGTGTAGTAAGAGGGAGTTTATTTACACAAGACTTAAATATTTTGAAATTTGGAGAAGAGAAAATTTCTGCGGGTAGCAGATTCCAGTCTCAACACTCTGGGGATGACAGAACAAAGAAAGTTCGAAGCCTCTTAAGTTGGACTATAAAATGATGCATAAAAGTGGCACTATGTGTTGCTCTTGGGGGATGTCAGGGAAATTGTACTTGTCAACTCATCGAAGCCGAAGCCTTGAAAATACCTATAAAAATTCGACATATCCCCCCCCTTTCTGTAAGTGTGGGATCATTAATAAGACGATCAGTTCTTTTTTGAATTGTTAGGAATCAAGGATGATTAGAGTTGTAATAAACGCCATTTCCCAGACATGAGAACAATATTCTAAAGATGGTCTGATTTGGAATTCATACAGAGTATACAGATTAGACGGAAAGAAATAGTTTCTAACTCAAAAACGTTAAAATGATTAAATTATTTTTTTTCGCGACACCGAACATGACGTGTCTAGGGGCATTAAACTGGACAAGATTTTTAATGTTCAAATCAAGATTAGTTTAAGGTCTCGTAAAAGAGATATTTGCATTGACCTGCGCTTTTTTCCAAATCAGGCTTATAGGCAGGCTTACGAAATTGAATATTAGAGCAGGCCCGTTTTACCCAATAGGCACGGTAGGCACGTGCCTAGGGCGCTGGGCAATTGGCATTTTTGGGGGGGGGGGCGAAAAAAAAATGGCCGTGGTTGTATCTGCATGCATCATTTATTGCGCCACTGCCGAAAGCCGACATCTGACCCAAATTATAGGGTGTTTTGCTGCCGAGAAGGCGTGTCCAGAAGTCACAATATTTTTTACATTCGTACAAGGGCTGTATGCTTTTTTCTCGGCATCCACTTACAGGTGGAACATCCTAAAAAGTCATATTGAAAAGAGTAACAAAGGAAAATCTAAGAAAGATCAGAGAAAGCTAATGGTAAAACCCCTGAGTGACACAAGATGGTCTGATAGGGCAGACGCCCTTCGAGCTTTAAAAATAAGTCGACATGAATTAAAAGATGCTCTTGAAGAGCTAAATAAAGACGATACTCAGACACCAGAACCACAATGTACAGCCGCTGGGTTTCTAAAAACACTTAGAAATTTCCAATCCACGTTATTAACTGTGATCTAGGATGAAATTCTTGAGAGAGTTAATAAAACAAGTAAGACTCTTCAAAATCAAGATTTAGACAAGATCGAGGAGTATATACATTTTTGATTTAGACCTATTTGTGCTACAAAGGAACTTGAAACACCCTCCTCGTTTTTGAGTGAAAAGAGAGATTTATTTGATGATTTAGAGTCCAAAGCATTAAAACTTTTTAGTAGTTTAATGCATGGTAGATACAAAAATTACAAAAATATTTATTGACATACAGTCGAGTAAAGGGTTTTTCTCGGACGTGGACATAGCATACAAAAATTACTATGTGGATATCGTTTAATATTAATTGGATGCACCCATTCTTATGCTTTCAGATACCAAAAAGAAACGTAACAAAACCTGATAACTTATATAGTGTTTATTTTCGTTTGTACTTCAGGGCCATAACCAGGATTGAATGTTAGAAAGGGCCGAAAATTTTTCAGGCAGGGCGATTTTTTTTTTTTTTATTTTGATAGGTATTTTATATTAAAATTTAACAACGATACAAAAAAACGTAGCAAATCGAAACATTTTTTAAAACAATTTTAACTACCTTATTAACTGTTTTAACACTTAAAACAGTTGTAATTTTATATGACGTCTAATTCCGTCAATTGCCCGTACGAGTTCCGTGTTTTTACAGAATCTCTCTTTTATCTAAAATGTAACTAAGTAAATAAATAATTTTATAAAAAACACGTGTAAGCTGGAATTTTCCTTATTTATCTTGGGTTTGAGTGGAATTGTATGAAGGCAATTTTTCCAAAATCGCATAATTATTCAGGGTAAAAGGACCTTGCTTATTACTTTTACTTGCAAAGATATTTAATATTTGATTCTCAACAAGTTTTCCAGCTTGTTCCATGATTAATTTGAATTCATTTGCGTTTCTGATATTAGTTATTTGGCTTTTAACCGATAGTATGACCTCCATTGCATTTTTTAAACTACTGAATCTTGTCTGTAAAACTGAATCTGCTGGATGCAATACTCTCAAAATTATTTTTATAATAACCAATATAACATATAATCCTAATGTCAACATGACATTCTTTATGCCTAAGCTTTTTGCCACATCTTGGCCTAAACATATTTTTTCCTTTATGATGGCCTTTAAAGTCTTTAAGATTTCATCATAATTATTCAGTAACTGCCTTGACCAACGTTGTCCCAACACTATTACAATCGTATGTTCTTCGTAAATAGCTGCATTGATCCATGTTGAAAAATGAGTGTAATAAAATACATTGATCAAAAAACTGTTTCACCATAGGGGTTTCGGACACCATTTTAATAACAACCAAATGCAGTCTATAATTGTAACAGTGTACTAAGGCACAGTTCGATTTAAGGCTTTTTGTATTAATCAACCCCCACTTTCTTTCCGCTATTCGCTTGCCGTAATAACATTGGCCAAACAGGCGAGACGTATCGATATTGTTTTGTTCCAAAATTTTAATGTCAATTCGGTGAACATTTTGGCATCCAATTTTTTTGTGTTATAAATTCCCAGCAAATATTTAATACATTTTCTAAATTTTGTTTGTCTCGTGTCATCTTCCAGTAGCGTAAACCATGGTACGTCGGAGCTTTTAATATTTGCAAATATTTTCCGTACTATTTCAGCCAAAATTTCAATAATTTTATTTTGTATTTTTGAGAGTATAAACTGTATTTGGGTTTTTATATATTAAGGAATGGTTTTTTTTTTTACAGTGTATTGAAAAAGATTTACAAAAGCTTTCTTCCATGTTTTTTCAGCAAAGTGCCCAAATCGTTCATTAAATTGAAGAAACTAAACAACCTCTGCTACGTTATATGTAATATCGTTTTTTTTTTAAATGTTTTTATTTATCATTGTGGAAACAGATGTATTTGTCGATTGGCGGTAAAGCTTCTCATGCCACATGCTCATGGAAAAAAAAGGAACGTCGGTGTTCTCGTGCTTAGGAAACCCATTTTTAGGGTCCAATTTTAGGTTTCCAATTCTTGTAACCTGTAGATATATAACTTTTCCCTTATTAGCGTTTGGTTAAAATTGTCTACAATAACAAAACGCAGTATTCAGTTTTGTGGAATATTTCAGCCATTTAAATTTTGTATACCATTTCGCTTGAAAAGATCGATTATTTTTTGTTTTGGAAAGTTTTTAAAGACTACTTGTTAAATTGGTTCTCCAATAAATGGAAAATCGTCAGGCATTTAACTTGTATCCGGTAAAGTTTTCGTAATTACTGTGCTTTCATTTTTAACGACATTGCAAAAGAAGTTCCTATATTGCTCTATTTTCATTATTGTTGCCTGCCCCAAACGCGTTTTGTTCCAAAAACTTTCTTATATCCATTGGGCAATTTAAATGTTAAAACCTCTGAAAATGGTTTTTTTAAAAAAATAGTACCTATATTATTTTGTGTTTGTTTTTTAAAATATAGCGTTAGAGTATCGGAATTTTTCAACTTTAACATTTGAATAGTTCGGAACTACAGTTGTTAAAGTTGAAAAAACCTTTTTCAAACGGAAAATTTAAAAACAGTTGAATTTTGGGAATAAGAATGTGTTTAGAATATCTATTGGATGTGGCTTACCTTATAAATTCCTTTTAACTTTTTATCACTGATTTGGTATAATAAAGTCTTAGCAATTTAAATTTTATTAACTAATTTATACTTGCATAAAAAGATAACAATGATTCTTTCCCTTTTAAAAAGTATACCTAGATAATTAGGAAACTATGAATGAATGAACTTTTTTTTATAATGTTAAATTTAAAAAAATCCAGGGGGTTATTTTAGTACCATTTAGGTAAATTCGTTTAAAAATCTATTTTTTATTTTTCGCTTTTTGGTTTTTTTGCCAGAAAGGGCGAATGTTTTTCCAGGCGCCCTGCCTGGCCCCTCCCTTGTTACGCCCCTGTTGTACTTGCGGTTTATGAAGCGCGTTTTCCAAACTACCAAAGTAGACCGAATTAAAATAGGCAAGGGATCTCTCGTTGGCCCTTTTCCCCCTGGATCAAAACGGCCCGGATAAGCGTTCTATTTAGGGGAAATATTTGGCCTTGCGAATGAAATAAAAAATTTGGGATTAAAGTAGATTTGTTTACTTACCTTGTTTTAAATTTTTGGTGTTCACAAAATTATGTTGTTTATTAAATGAAATACTAAATTAAAAGATATAATTTTATGGCAATAATTTAATTGAAATAACATAACAACATACTGACATCATATAATAACTATACTATTATAATAATATCAAACATCACCAATCTGATTTATAATGTAAAACCTTATTATAAAATTTGATTATTTTGGCGTTGCTATATTTTAGACATTTACTTTTTTAATGTGGTTAATGTATTTTTAAAGCATATTATTTATTGCCTATAGCGTTAAAGCTGTATAAACAATAAATATACATACGACTGTAATGTGTCCCTAAAATATCATATTTAATTCCATTTCAAGTAAAAATAAATATAAACATACTTAGTAAAATAGAGAAATTTTACTTTTACTGATTAAACCAGTTTGTATCAGATAGAAAAGAAGATAAGATGGGTAAGTTTATTTTGGTTAGAGACACTATCAAAAAGAGGAAAAAATTTAATCTTACTCGCGCATAGAATTCCGATTTAAGCCTATACCTACAGACGGAGAAGCTGCTGGATGGGTAACTGGTGCTGTTAACCAAGTTATTAAAAAAAAGCGTAGAGGGTGTTGGCCCCGATGATAAAATAGGTGTTACATTTACTTCAAAAAATCTTCCAGAAGGTGGTGGATTGATGCCTTTTCGCACTGCCAAAGAAGCAACATTTGATGATGTTTGGAATGGCACTGCATCAAAATCGCGCGTTTCTTAATAGCGCATGTCAGATAAGCGCACACATAATAGCGCATTTCAAAATAGCGCAGTAACAAAATAGCGTGTTTCAAGAGTGCCGAAATGCACATTTTTTTGTTAATATATATTAGGACTGGGAAAAAAAGAAACTAGATTCTTAACGAAAATTTGGGAAATATATTTTAAACGTCTAATTTCTTTGAACATTTAAGTGAAAAAAATAGCATTAGGTCTAAAAAAGACAAATTTTTAAAGCAACGCTTTTTAAGTGAGCTTTTTTAAATTTCTAAAAGAGTAATTTTTGATTAGAACCTTCATGCGTTCTTTTTGCTGGACATATTTGCTATGTGGTGCATCTTTTGACCAAAAACCAGATCTATAACCACTAAGTCTTTGTTTATTTGGTCCACTATCTTTGTAATTGATGGATGATGGCAGTCTAAACAGTTTTGAAAGCCCCTATGCCATGCTTCTGGTTGTTGCTAGTTGGTGGGATTAGCGCCTACCCTATTAAACAAATTCCATATGCTAATTCTGAACCGGGGGGTCAACTTTGTTGATTCTGTTTCCTACATAATTGGTCCCCCAAAAAACCCATTAATGGTGCCATTTCTTCGGGGAATTGTTCCTTTAAAATTTAAAACGCGATTTGGACATTTTTTTTCTGGAATAAAACTTTGCCCAACTTTTTTGCATTTGAAGTCTAAACTCATCTGAGTTTTTATATTGTTCAGAAATTTTCCAAACTTTTGAATTTTCCTCCAGAGGTTTTCCCGAGGTGAAATAAACAACCAATTACCATAGTCCCGGGAAAAGAAGCTTCAATTGCGGAAATTAATGCTTGCTCAAAGTCTAAAAAAAACACTTTCCGGACTTAGTTTCGGTTCAATGTCAACCAATTTTGCAAACAATTTTTTGTATGTTTGTAAGGTTTTTTTTTTCTAATAATGCATATATTCAGAGATTGTTTTTTGTATACAAAAACAGGGAATTGTAAACAATTGGGTAAATAGACCCGGTGCAACATTGAAAGCCCCATCTGCGCACCAGTGTTTGAACTCGAGAAGGAGCAAAATTTGTTCCGCGTAGCAAAAATAAGGATCCGGGTAGTTCTCTCATCCTCACTTTTTGAATTCCATAATAAAAACGGCTTATTATTATTTATGTCATATTCATATTTGTCAGTATATTTTGGAAATCCGGCGTTATTCTCTTTACGATTTCTATATTTCTACAAGCTTCATCACTGGGTTTTAAAATCCTTGCCTCATCTGAAACAGCACATGTGGAAGCTTGCATAATAACTCTTGGTTTTTTAGTTGGTTGTTTGGGCTAATATTTTAAAATTGCTCCTTACAACGTCTACTTGTTTTTGGTTTTAGGGGGAGGGTTAGGTCCTTGATTATGGGCCGTCCGCAGTGATATATCGGTACCCGTGGACATTAAACGTCCTTTTCATCAAGCTGTAGTACAAACTCCAAGTAGTAGACTTTGAAGTGGTGCGGTCTTTTCTGTAGCGATATCCATCATTATATAAGACATCTTTACCTTTCTGCGACTTTTTAAACTCCATGTTCGTATTGTAGGTAAGATACAAACAATAAGACTTTTAAAAAATTTTTTTTGCTGTTAAAGTAACAATGACATTGAAATAACTGGTAGTATAACCCAAAAACTAGGTAAATAAAAAAAAACCAATTTAACGGAGAAGTACCTAACCTTTTTTTTAAAGGAAAAGGTGATAAACTTTAGGTAAAATAAATAAAGGTTTAATGCATAAAACTTGTAATTAAATCTACATGGTGCGGCATAATGAAACGATACATTTTGAAGTTAAAAAAAACTTTAAAACGGTGAATTCTAGAACAAATTTTTCTATATTGTTTAATAGAAAAATTCAAAAAACTTTTGTTTAGGAATAAAATTCAATATAGGACAGTTCTAAATGCGCTTAATTGATTAATTGAATTTTTGAAATGCGCCTAATTGATATGCGCTATTTTGAAGTGCCCTATTTTGAAACGCGCTCTCTTGAAACACGCTATTTTGATACTGCGCTATTTTGTGTGCGCTTATCTGACATGCGCTATTAAGAAACGCGCGATTTTGATGCAGTGCCGTTTGGAATATTATTAGTAACATAGATCAACACGATTTAAATGGTTATAGTTTTGATGATACTTTCTATTTAACTGTAACTTCTGTTAAATTATCAAAATAAAGCATCGGATGGCGGATGTTTAACTTGTTTTATTTTCATTGCGGTGTGAGAATGTTAAACGGCTGAGCGTCGGAACCCACAAATTTATCATTGTTTTCGTTGAAGTAATTTTATCGTTTTTGTTATTTCCACTGATACGTGGGAATGTCGTATTAAAAACATCATTTTTATGCTTGCTTTTATATATTAAATTTTCCTATTAATTTTATTTCGAGAGAGATTAAATTGGGATTTTTACCCGAGAGCGAGTTCTAGGGTATCACGGCTCTATTTTACATTATATTAGATTTTTACCCGAGAGAGATTGGTAGTTGTAAGTCGCAGAGTACTAGAGCTTTAAGAATATGGGTCCCAGGCCTCGACGCTCTAGAGATTCGTGGGCTAAATTTCCTAAGTCATATGGCTTTTAGCGCTTAACAGTTGAAATTTGACATCTGTTATTTTTTAATTTTTTCTTTAATACGACCAAATTTGAGAGCTACGGGCTTGGCGCTTCAATCCGTATGACGTTTTTTCGACATGTGACTGTCACATGATTTTTTTTTTGATGTAGATCTATAACGGTGTAGATCCTAAAATATAGATAATTTATATGAGCTTAATTCTCTAATCCATGGGGCTTTAGATGTATAACAGTTGACATTTAACCTCCTGCGCTACCAACATCTAGCACTACCAACGTTGTTTCATACACATAAGCTAAATTCCCTAAGACATGCGGCTTTTGGCGTTTGACGTTTAACAGGTGACAGCCACCATTTTTTAAGGCGTACTCTGTAACCTAAAATACAATTAGTTTACTTGAGCTAAATATGGCTTTTGATGTTTGATAAAAGGGTTTTATACTATATATTTGACGTATAACGTTTGACAAAAGAGCTTTATACTATATATTTGACGTTTGACAAAACGGCTTTATACTATATATTTAACGTATGACATTTGATTGTTGACAAAAGGGCTAAATGACGTTTGACGTTTAACATTTGACATCTGATAACCACCAGCGTATGCGCAGTACTCTATTAAGACCTCGCTCACGTAAGCTAAATGACATATGACGTTTGATATTTGACGTTTGACATTTGGCATTTGACGTTTGACATTTGGCAACTGGCGCATGCGCAGTACTCTAAAATAGGCCTCGCCCACGTTTCCTAATTAGCATATGACGTCAAGATTTCGAGATAATCGCCTGACCCGGGTCTGGGTGATGGTAAACATATCATCTATCCCTCCCTACTAACCAAATAACCCCCTTTAATGCGTTTAGGTTCTCATTGGAAAAGGAATTACTTACAACAGCGGTGGTCTTTGCCTAAAACCATGTAACAAGCAAAGATATATGCGAGGTGATATGGGTGGTGCCGCCTGCGTTGTTGCTGCATGTCGCGCTGTTGCAGGTCTTCAGTTGCCAATTAATATTCGAGCACTGGTAAGTACAGAGAAAAAAAAACAAAAAATTACTCAACATGTTTTAAATTTAAATAAGCTTTAAACATTTTTAAACTTTACTCAGATAAAATTACTTAAACCTTTAACAGGTTTAACCATCCGTTGCGTTATATCTTTAATCTTACTGTAATTGAGAAATTAACTACATAGCCATAATTTTCAACTTAAGAAGAAGTAGCTTAATGCTCGAAACTACTCCCTTGCGAAGCGACGCTAAATTAAAAACCAGAAACGAAAATGAAAAAATTAAAAAGTGAAGACTGTCGGGCTGACATTAGTGGAGGTCCAGTTTTCTTTATTCCAAAGTAAAATAAATCTAAATAGGAGCTCTTCTTCCTGCAAGACTCTGAGCTGAGTTCTGGTGAAGAGTTGGCCAAAACACTAATTATAAGATCTAAGTTCTGTAATAATGTATTTGAGGTCCTGGAAATAAAGAACATGAAAATATAGTCCGGGAGGCCACCGCCAAAAGGAAGACAATAAGAGATACGCATGGAACATTTTTTTATATTATTAAGAACTATAGTCAGTTCAAAGCAGCACTGCTGCCTCAGCTCAGCGGGTTCAAATTGCATTTTTTCTTATCTAAAAAAAACGTGAAAATTTGTTTTTTTTAATATAACTCGAAAACTATTGATTTTAGGAAAAAATCAAAATCAAAATTAATGATCTAACAAAACTACGTCATTTTTTTCATACAATTTTTTTAGCCCTTTTAGTTTCTGAGATATTAACGATTTAAATTTAAAATATAAACGCAAATATCTCAAAAACTAAAAGAGTTACGAAAAAATGTGTTAAGCAAAAAATATGATTTTCAATAAGCTCTAAGAAAAAGGTTTTATCCACGTTTTTAATAAAATAAGTAATAAAGGAGATATAAGCAAAAATATGATTTTGGCCATTAAAAATTTTGCTAATAACAATATTTTTTTGGTACAAGTAAGTATACCAACTCCTATCCATCTAAAAATTAATTTAAAATGTTTTATTTATTGAATGAAACAAACTAATATACATGTGCCTTTAGGCGATGGGGGATAACGTGGTGGCACGGATATTTTATTTAATTTTTCTTGGTCCAATAACTGTGCCCATTCCGATCCACTTAAAACTTTTAAAACAAAATTTAAACTCTATTTTATTGAAAAAAAGGTGCCCCCTCTATCTGGGTGTTATATACCTGGCAGGACGCTTAACTTTCTCGATCCTCTATGCTACTATGTGTATAGCTCATCGTTTGAATATTTTTATTATCGATTTTAATAATAATATTATATATTTATAAATGCAGTTACTCGTTCAGAATGGTCCTAAAAAAAAGATATTTTTAAGGTCAAAATTTTTTTTTATATATTAAGTGGACCGGAATGGGTACAGTTATTGGACCAAAAAAAAAAAATAAAATATCCGTGCCACCACGTTATCCCCCATGTCCTCGAGGCACATGTGTATTAGTTTGTTTCATTCAATGAATATAATATTTTGAATCAATTTTTAGATGGATCGGAGTTAGTATACTTACTTGTACCAAAAAATTATTATTAGCGAAATTTTTAATGGCTAAAATTACTTTTTTGCTTATATTTCCTTTATTACTTATTTTATTAAAAATGTGAATATAACCTTTTTCATAGAGCTTGTTAAAAAGCATATTTTTGGTTTAATACATTTTTCGTAACTCTTTTAGTTTTTGAGATATTTGCGTTTTTATTGTAAATTTAAATCGTTAATATTTTAAAAACTAAAAGGGCTACAAAAAATTTTAAAAAAAAATGACGTAGTTTTATTAGACCATTAATTTTAATTATGTACAGTTGTGTGCATAAAAAAGACGTACAGCAATTATAGGCTATGTTAAATCAGGCTTAATTAAACTTCTCATTAACTTTGACAAGTAGTGTCAAAATTCAAATTTTTTTTTTCAGTTAACGCGCGTTTAACATTTTTCTCGTACAAATATTGCAATGCCACAGCTAAATAATTTTAAAAAAGGTCAAATAGTTATGTATTTACAAGACGGTATGCTCATAAGAAATATAGCCCGTATTATAAATGTAAATAAGAAGACCGTACAAAACATAAAGCGCAAATGGGAGACTGAAGGTAACGTGAATAGGAAAAAGCCAACGGGAAGACCCAAAATAAGTACGCAAGAACAAGATAATGCACTCTTGGAGGACAATCCCTTTGAAACAGCGCGGAACATACAGCATTTCCGGCATCAAGATCAACAGCTAGTCGAAGAATTAAAAAATCACATTTAAAAAACTATGCCAAAAAGGTAATCCTTGGAAATGAACATAAACAGGCAAGAGTCATTTTCGCTTTAAATAACATTTTACGTGAGAACTGGAATAGTGTAGTATTTACCGATGAAAAAGTTTTCCAGTCATGCTTTAAGGGACATATAAGAGTATACAGGCCAAGAGGAACAAGATTTAATGAAGAATTTATTCATAATTCAAAAAAATCCGGTAGATTTTCGGTAAACGTTTGGGCTTGGTTAAGCTCTCGTGAATTGGGCGTGTGCTGGACTATTAATGAAAGATTTAACGCTATTACGTACAGGAATATTTTGGAAAATATCATGTTACCTAGTATTTCAAAACTTTTCCCCGATCAAAATGGTTTGAACGGCAAAATATAGAGAGACTAATGTGGCCCGCAAAAAGTCCTGACATTAATATTTTGGAAAATGTTTGGGGTCTTATGACTAAAAAGATCTATAGAGTTAACTTCAAACCAAACACAAGGGATGAGCTAGTAAACTTTATTGAAGAAACCTGGGAGGAACTAGCCAATGATCCCAATCTCATAAGAAACCTTTTTCCTTCGATACCAACTAGACTAAATAAATTAATAGAAAATAATGGTGCTATGACGAAATAGTGATATAGCTTTATGTTTTTATTGACTTAATTATTATAATTATTATGTATTATAAATATTTCATTTTATTTTAAAAATAAATAATTATTTGGACATTTTGGGAAAAAAACGTAGCATGTGTTTTTTTGTAATAATAGGGTCAGAAACTATTTTACTTTGAAATATTAGGATAAAATACTTCTCAGGGGAAAGGGTATACAAAAAAAAAAAGCGGCATAAGCGAAAATACCTTATTTAAAAGATCATCGTTCTCATTTGAAAAAAAAAATTCTAAACTAATTATATATGAAATAGTCCTAAGCTCTGTAGCAGTCTGAAAACTAATTATATTGTTGTACAAGTCTCCACTACACTTCTCGGAAAAATTGCAAAAGTCTGAATGTATACGTGTACTACTTTTTAATGAAATCTGGAACATCATAGGCAGGTTTACACCATACAAACCTTGTACGACTTTTTTATGCACAAACTGTACATTTTTTCTAAAATCGATAGTTTTTGAGTTATATTGAAAAAAGCAATTTTTCACGATTTTTTTCAAATAAAAAAATGCAATTTGAATCCGCTGAGCTGAGGCAGCAGTGCGGCTTTGAACCGACTATAGTTCTAAGTAATATAAAAAAATGTTTTATTCGTATCTCTTATTGGCTTGCTTTTTTGCGGGGGCCGGGGGCCCTTTGGACTAATAGAGTGTCTGTCAAACCCATGGCACCTGGGTTAAGGTGCCAGGAACTCTAGATGCTACCCAGGAATCAAGAAGATCTAAAAAAGAGCTAGCATGAGATATTGCACTCTACATGGGGCGTTGTAGACCCCTAGATCCCTTGGGTATTACTTTTGGGAATTTAACAAAGCTCGAGGGAAACAAGATGTGGCTGAATGAGTTATTCTTTTAATATGGCTAATCTAGGGATGAGGGCGATGTTGCTTTGAAAAGTCATACAAAATTATGTCATAAAGTTATAGAATATTAGCCTTAAAACCAGGTTTCAAATTAAATTTTTATTGGTCTGTGATATCTCGTAAAGAAATTAAATAAGAAAAAGGGCCTTAAAAATATTTAGGAATTTAAGAAAAATAACAAATAATATTAATTAAAATGTGTCCAATTTACTATGATTTGTATTGTTGCTTTTTATATAAAATTAAAAATATTCATAAAAATAAAATATTTAGGTACCCCTGTGTGAAAATATGCCTGGATGCGCAGCCATGCGACCTGGAGATATTGTAAAAGCTATGAATGGAAAAAGTATTAAAATTGAGTCTACCGATACCGCTGGAAGATTATGTTTAGCCGATGCTTTAGTTTATGCTCAAAACTTCTGGCCTAGGTAAAATTTTCTTTATATATTTTTTTAGTTTATAGTAGGAGAAAACAGAATTTCAGCTTTATAAACATTAAATCATTATTTGTAGTTTTAGCTATCAGATTAACATAAAAGGCATTGAATTGTGTTTTGACAAATTGTGTAATGATTCAAAAAAGTAAAGTATTGAGAAAAAAGGCGTTTGAAATTAATTCTAACACTTTTTCTGTTTTAATTTAAAAACCATCGGCATGTTGGTAGCAAAATAATTATTTGACCAATTTTCAAAGGTTTTTGAAGGTGTACAAAATAATGTATTAATAATATTTATATATATATATATATATATATATATATATATATATATATATATATATATATATATATATATATATATATATATTCTTATAAATTTGAATAAACATAGGGGCATGACATTTGAGATAGATCTTTATGTTTTCCAAGGATTTCTTGCAACAGTATTTGTAATTATTTGCTGATCTGAGAAAAGGGTTAAAATATGCAACCCTTAGGGGTTTTTTGTATTGTTTTATATCGCTTATATATATTGATGACTTCGAATTGCACAAATTGCACAAGCCAAAAAATTTTCTAATTAATTAAAGCCTTCACAAATCATTTCTTAAATTATAAATTTACAACACCAGAAAAGGACACAGTGAAAAAAACGTTGAGAGTTGCGGATTTCAACCCTTATCCAGTGTAGAAGAGGATTAGAAATATTATTTGAAGAAAGCTTTGAAAAATATAAATATATAATCCCCATTTATGTGTCTCTGTTTATCCACATTTATGAAATAAAATAATTTATTTTTTTCTTAAAATTTCTCCATCCTGTAGTTGATAAACTAAGAAGTTTGGGACATATGTTTATAGGAACTTTTTTTTGATTTTTATTAAGTTTAGTCCGTTTCTTAAAATTTTTACAATTTTTGGGACCCTATACGAATAAAAAAAGTTGAATAAATTTGCATAGTTGTGACACGATAAGACCAAAAAAATTGTCAAATTTTGGCTTTTTTACCAATTTTTGTAAATCGCTCTTTTTTACCTTGTTTTACTTTTAATTACTATAAGGCCCGGTACTTTCATTAACGAATAAAATTATTTTCGATAATTTCCATAATAACAATTGTTGTGACAATTGTAACCATGGCAATTATCCGAAAATAAAGATTCGTTAATGAAAACAGTGCTAAATAAAGCAAAAGGTAAAAGAAAATATTTATATTTTATAAAAACTAACAAATTCATAAATTAATTAACAATTTAATAAATTCAACCAAACTTAAATATCCTTCCAAACAAATTTAATATTTTATTGCGGCCCCGTTTTTGCTAAGACAGAGTTTAGCCTTCCAGGCATCGAATGGACCAAAGCCCGGGCGTAGACCGGATTTCCTCGTAACTCATTTCACGCCTCTAAAATTTTATCCTTTAGTTCGTTTACATTTTGCGGCCTAAACTCATTTTCCCTATTTATTTTTTTTACTAATAAGCCCCAAACATTTTCCATAACATATCAATCCGGACTACGTGCGGGCCATGGTAGAACCCTGATACGCTGCTCTTCCATTCATTCATCGACTTGCCGGGCTGTATGAACGGCACACTTATCTTGCTGAAAGATAAAATTTCTGTCCGGAAATCGATCCAGTATAGAAGGAAGCATGATATTCAGTAGTACATCTATACATATAGAACGTTTCACGAGGGTTTGTACTTACGTCATTAATGACGTCATGACTTGGAAAAAAGGGTTGTCGTAGCTAATTCATATAAATTCAATGCTGTTCACATTTTTAATTAAAGTTAGGCAATATTGATGCAAGTACGTTTCAAAGCGCTCTTTAAAGCACGTTCAGAATTGTTTTCTAATAAAATTTTTAAATCATCATGATCCGATTGCACTAATTTTGTTGATTTTTTTGTGTTTCTCATGATGAAAGACCATTGAAATCCCCGATTTTTTAGAAAATGGGTGTTTAAGGCGGCATAATGGAACAAGTAATTATCAGAATACTACATTTTTAGAAAGATTTCATTTTTTAAAGCCAACTGTGTTAAGCCTTATAGAAACAGCTTTATATAACAATTTGCAGTTAATACCTGGAATATAGCACGTATATAACGATCTGCAGTTATTTTAAACTATTTCCCATTTTCGGGCTAAAAAAGTCGGTCTATAAATTGGTTTATTTTTTATAATATTCTTGTACCGTGCTATCTTACTCGTATACCTTGCTAGCAACAAACGTTTTCTTTTTGAATGTTCTCTGTTTTTGGTAATTTTATTTGTTGGTTTACGTTCTTTTTTTAATTTCTTAAATCAAATTATTTATATGGATGTTATATAAGGTTTAACTGGATTTTTGAACACTAAAGAAGCAGAAAATACCATAGCCGTAACTTATAATATGCGGTGGTGCCAGCATTATCATTTACTAGGTTTAACTAAGTTGCAACCCGAATAAAAGTCAAGCTTGGCTTTACTTTTAAGTCGACTTAACAAAGTCAAGTTTATTCATAAAATGGTGCAATTAGGCCCAGGAAGTTCATTTAGGAGAGACCAAAAATATCCAAAATAATTAAACGCGTACAAAGTGGTTTTATACATCTTGTTTATACAAAAATGTATTTCCTTTTCTCAATTTTTCGTTATTCCATGAAATATCGTATAATAATTTAATATGTGTTTGGTGTTTTTCATAAATACAGTAAGCAACTGTAAAACCATACGTTTGGCCTATTTACAAAGCAATAAATAATACACATAATTATGGAAGAAAAAAGATAATAAACGAATTTATTACAAAAAAAACTCCCAGCGAAACACAAATGAACAAAAATCAAGAATGAATGATATGAAAATTCGAAACACTTTCATCATCGCTACTAAATTCTGATGAATCTGAGTCGTTTATTATAAATGTAACAGAAAAAATATCTGAAGAGTCCAAATAGCGATCTCTTTCCCAGGCTGCTTGAATAAGATTATTCGTATGGCGGCAGTAATGGGTCCATTTGTTAGGGGTTACCTATAGGAAAATAAAAAAACATTAAAGGAAAGGCAATATGGTTAATTTAAAAACATTACTTTTTTGAGTGCTTTATTCCATAAGCTTAAAACCGCATTGGCAGTAACTGGATTGACTGAACATATTCTTGAATCATAGTACCTCTTGCACTCCGACCATACCATTTCTATGGGATTAAACTGGCAATGCTAAGGTGGAAGCCTCAGTACTCGGTGACCATATTGTAATGCTAGTTCGTCAAGTCTAAAGAAGCAAAAAGCATAATTTTTTTAGTAATGTATTCTAATAAAAATATAAGTTACTGCTTACGCATATTTTTTTTCTGGTAAAGACTTTTTAACTATATTCCATAAATCTATTTTCATGGCTGTATCAGAATACCCGATATTTCTATCTTGTAACCATCTTAGAAGTAGTTGCTTAGACCAACTTGAGTTTGAAATCTTCTCTAATAACCTGGAGTGGTAGGATGCGTTATCCATCACTATGAGGGATGGCTCTTCTAAATTTGGGAGCAATTATTCTTGAAACCACTTTTAGAAATTTTCAGCGTTCATGGCGTCATGGTAATATTATTATTATTATTATTATTATTATTATTATTATTATTATTAAAATGACATATGGCTGTTCTATTAAATATGTTCTGTTGGATATAGAATCTTCGCCATTTAAACTGCAGTGCTTTTAATCCCCTACATAGGGACGCTTTTGAAATTTCCACACCATCAAGATTCTGCAAATTTGTTTCGAGTAAAACTAATGTAACATGTTCCCCTGTAAAAAAAATATGTATACATTTTTTAAATTAATTTAATAAAATAAAAGTTTATTTTAAATACCTGCAGCAAACATTGCGTAAATTCTATTTCTAATGATGTGCTTATGAATCTTATAAAGAGGGCGTTCACGAGAGCATTGAATTGCAGTTGTTGTGGCTGCTTTATAATCCTCATTGTTTCTGATCCCATGCGAAGTTATCTTTTTAACGGTGGTAATTCCGACTCCCAGGGCATCAGCTACTCTCTACAGCATGCAAAGAAATATAGTCATAAATTACATTTTAATATGTATACCAATAACAAACCACAAGAATAAACAAATCTACTTACCTCTTAAACTGCCGTAAGTGGTAACAGGTTAATTCCTGCATCTCTCTCCTGTGTGAAATAGTCAATAAGGTTTAAAATCATATTTTGTTCACCTTCTGAATACCGTCGAGGCATTTTACACAATAAAAATACGAAAATGAAAATAAAATCTGACGTTACTTTTGACAAAACAATTTTTTTGACAGGTTTTAAAAATGACATAATTTCCTAACCCATATTTTAGGATATTATTATTGTAGCTTTAAAAAATCAGCTGCTGAACGGCAGCCATTTTGATTTTAAGAAACGACCAACCTTTTTGACGTCATTAATTTGTTTCAGTCTGTTTTTGACCTTTTTAATTTGTTAAAAAAGGTAAGGCAATTGATGACGAAAGTACAAACCCTCGTGAAACGAAGTATACTCAAGTATACCTCCGCATTGAACCTTCCTTCGATAAAATAACATACACCAAGTCCTTGTGCACTCAGCCACCCCCAAACATTTACCGAACATCGCCCACTACTTCTGTCCTTTTGGGTATATTTTTCATCAAATCGTGTTCGTTGAGCCCTGTATACCTTAAGTATCCCATTGTAGCACGACTGAAACACTTTCGTCGGTGAATATTATATTTTCCCAAAAAATCGGAGGTTCCAAGTAAAATTGTGGAGCAAATCCGATGCGTTGTTCTTTATTTGCATTTGTTAAAAACGGTTTTAAGGCTGCCGGGTGGCAGCGCATTTCGGATATTATTTGCCTTATTCTTCGCGGTGCCGTTCTAACCGATGCTGGGAACTTGTTTTTCGTTTTTGCTGTAACTACAGATTTTAATGGTTGGTTTCTCAAAACAATGACTAAATTATTATCTTGTTCCTGATTCGATAGTTTGGGGCGACCACTTCCAGCTCTTCTCTCAAATGAGTGTGTTTCCTGTCATTTTTTGAACAAAATGAATAATACTCTTTGGGATGTTAAGCTCTTCCGCCACATCCCTTTCTGGCCAACCTCTCGGCTCAATATAATGAATAATTAATACTTTTTGATCCAAAGTTAAGTTTAGCATTTTAAAAAATATTATTTGACACTGACAACGGACACCTGTTTCTTTATTAGGTTTTTTTAACAGGTATTTATATTCAGTAGAAGATGGCCTAAGCCTATTTTACGAAAGGGAAAAAAATTGCCCAAGATTTAATGGCCGTTACTGTACGAAATACTGCTTATTAAGAGTATTATATATAACGTAGAAGTACAAGAATATTATCTAGTTTAATAATAGTTAGGGTAAGAAAGGTCACATCATGTCACAACTCCACCCTTTTTAGGAGTGTTTTAAATCAAGTCTTTACATATACTGTTACTAAACACCCACGGTGCGTTACTTCTTACGCTTTAGGCCTTTGTGGACTCTCTTAAAATAATAGAAAACTACTTAACAAACGACGCTTTATAAAATACTTAAATAGACAACTACCTTATACAACCCGACATGTGACACTGTATATTTTATGTTTGGTATTCATTGATTTCGGTTAACTTTATACCACTAGCTTTAAGCCGGAGTCTCATGCATCCGATTTCCGACGATCCGATCATCCGGTATTTTGATTGGTCAGAACATTGTGGCGCCATGTTCTGACCAATCAAAAAATACTCAGCTGTCCGTTTAGATCTCAAATTCCGGCAACTCATACATTTAATGTCAAGGGCAACAACTAGCGGAAGTCGCTTAAAATGCGACATGCCAAAGTAAAAACAATTTATATAAACCTTAAAAAAAATATAATAAAAACAGTTTTTTTTTTTAATTACAAATACAACAACAAGGTAATTTCTTTTGTAAGGTACTGAAGAAATATATTTTTTTTAAACTTAAATACTACTAAGACGGTACCTTATAAATTTAGTCCCGCTATTCACAATTGGATTGAATATTAACAGAGCAAGTCTGTAACAGCTATTGATATACATTTGATCTGTAAAGACTTTTAATAGCGCAAGCTCAAGCTGCAAGATCCGCTGTTGTCATCCTTTCTCACACGTCAAAATAAAGCTACCATTCTACCTTCATTATTATATTTTAATATACAAGATATCGGTATACTAAAAATATTTTTTTAATATATATTTTCTTTACCAAATTTATTCTGAGCACCTACCTAAAACTTGTATTAATTTTTTTTTTGATGACTGATTTTGCCGGACTACTGGTACTACTATTTTGTATTGCTTATAAAAAACAAAGGTAATATTGCTTTTAGCATAGTTTAATTATGTATTCCTTAAACTATGCTTTTAGCATGTTACTTATAGAACACCTACATTTTGGTGCGATTTAAGAAAAGCAAGGCGGCTTTGGCGCCAAATAATCTATTTATTTTCAAGAATATTATTATTTTGACGAGTTTTTTAACTTTTATGTTTATTTTTAATACATCGAAGGGTAACAAGTACTTTTTTTGCCATAAAAAATATTATAATGTTTGAGCCATATTGTAGTGGTTCTTCAACACGTATAAAGATGCTTATTCAACTAATTTTTTGTCTTTTTTACGTATTTATGTACAGGGTTATCCAACGAGGACTAGACAGACCGCTTTTTTAACTCTACCTGTACTTTTATAAAAAAAAAAGTAAAATAGCCATTATATATAATTTTTTCCTCCGAGTCCGAAAATGATTAATGTAAAATAATTGAACATCAAATAAAACTGCTAGGGGTCATTTTGATATTTTTTTTTAAATGGAATGCCATATTTTTTATGTGATTATCCGATTCCTCGTATATCTTTTCATCTAAAATTATATTTTTTTAATTCCAAATGGTCCATTTTCTGCACGTTTAAATCAAAAAAATTTTCGTCTACCGTGTCATTAACACCTGAAATATTGATACAATCTTTAACGGTAGTGTCAATCAGACAACTAAAAAAATAAAGTTTAAAAGTTGTTTATATTTTTCATGAATTAGTAACAAATAACGTTAAAAAATGAAATATTCATTAGAAGACCGTCTACACATTGTAAAATTATATTACAAAAGCGGAGAAAATGCTCGAGAAATGCAAAGAAGGTTTTTCGAGAGTTTCCAGAGACGCATTTCAGTGGATACAATTCTAAGAATTAAGACTATTTGAAGAAACAAAAACATTGAAAGATAGGCGAAGAAATATAAGAAGACAAACATAAGAAATCGAGCAATTGTTCAATATTTTAGGATAAATCCGATGAGTTCTATTCCGCAGGCAGTACGAGAAGTAAGGTATGGCCTAGAGCTCCGAAGGGTCAGTTATGGAACAGTTCAAAGAACTCTGAAAAAATTTGGTATCAAACCATATTGTATCCTTCCCGTTTGGTATCTAACTCAAGAACAAAAAGAACTTCGTTTTCGATTTGTTAATTTGATATTGATGAGAGAGCAAGACGAGGACAACAACTTATACAATAAAATATTATGGACTGATGAAGCGTCATTCACAACATCAGGAATATACAACCGAAGAAATACAAATTACTGAGCAGCAGCTAACCCTCATAAATATGAAATGATGAAAGTTTCAAGGTAGGAGCTTGCTTAATGTTTGGTGTAGGATGTTAGGAAATCAAATTATTGGACAGCTATTTTAACAGGCCAAAGAGACCTTCAGTTTCTTCAAAACGATATCGACGACCTCTTGGAAGGATTGCCATTGCAACTCTACAATTATACTATTTGGCAGCAGGATGGCGCTTCACCTTAGGCCGTTCGAGAAGTGGTAGTATATTTGAATGGGCGTTACAACGAGTGGATTGGCCGTAACGGAACACTTCATTGGCCACCCAATAGCCCAGATATCACACCAATGGATACATTTTTATGGGGTCATTTAAAAAACGTAGTTTATCACCGGCCCAATAGAAATATTGATGAGCTACAGCAAAAAATTGTGAATGAAATTGACAGACTTAACCAGGATTACAATATTATAAGGGACTCTCTGGAAAGACTAAAAAAGGGGAAATCGGTCCTGTTTCGAAAACAACGGAGGACATATCGAACATTTATATTATTAAGATGTCTGGTATTCTTAAGTTTAATTTATAGTTTTTTCTTATGGCGTATTTGTTTTATATGTTATATTGTTTTTATATTTGTTTTGTATCTATTCTACAAATAGAGTCTTAAATCTATTGTAGTTATTGTATTACAATGTGTAGACGGTCTTCTAATGAATATGTCATTTTTTAACCTTATTTGTTCCTAATTCATGAAAAATATAAACACCTTTTAAGCTTTTTTTTTAGTTGTCTAAATGACACTACCGTTAAAGAGTGAACAGGTTCATATTTCAGGTGTTAATGACACGGTAGACGAATTTTTTTCGATTTAAAGGTGCAGAAAATGGACCATTTTGAATTAAAAAAATATCATTTTAGATCAAAAGATATACGAGAAATCGGATAATCACATAAAAAATATGGCATTCCATTTAAAACAATATTAAAATGACCCCTAGCAGCTTTGTTTGTTCTTCAATTATTTTACATTAATCATTTTCGGATTCTGAGGGAAAAATTATATATGATGACTATTTCACTTTTTTTTATAAAAGTACAGGTAGAGTAAAAAAAGCGGCCTGTCTAGTCCTCGTTGGATAACCCTGTACATGTTTCCTTTAGGTTTATTGTAGATGTTGGCACCATGACCAACGACATGAGACATTCTCTGGGAGCTTCGGCAAGTGGTGTATTCTCCAACTCGAAGCCCTGTGGGAGTATATGCTTGCTGCCTCCATGCATACCGGAGACAGAGTTTGGCGGTTCCCACTATGGGAACATTTTACCAAGTTGGTGGCTCATCATCACGCTGTGGATGTAAAAACTTATGGGAGAGGTGGAAAACCAAGGTATAATAAGAAAATATAGTTTCTTCTAGGCATTAAAAAGTTTACATTATTTGTAATATAAGCTTGTTATATATATCGGGTGGTGCGTCGCCGAGCGGAACACAGGAAACCCCATGTAAATTTTAAGGGGGTCAATTATTGGCTCCCCTGTATATCTTACAGAAAAAATGTAAGATAATTTTTTGAAATTCAACTAATCTGACAAGCCCTCGTGCCAAGTTTCAAAGTATTGTAATAAGCGAATCTTGAATTATTCAATTAAATGTAATTGCAAAATTACCAAATTTTCGGTTCAGGTAAAACCAAACAGGCACCAGTAAAATGAATATTGTCCCTGACATGAGGAAAAGTGTCAATAAATCAGTGACAGTCGGTATTTGAAAAAGAATATGAATTATTCAATCGACGAAAAAGTATCTATAATTAAGTGGATTATGCGGGAAACAGTTTTAGAGCAGTATCTGAAATGTTTTCAGTTTATTTTCCCACCAAGCCCATTCCGTCCATTTCAACTATTAAACGTATTGTCAGTAAGCTCGAGTCCAAATGTACCGTAATAAATAATTGTAAATGTTCAACTCAGGATATCGAAAATAGAACCGAAGAAAGAGAGAACAGAGATCTTAATATTCTACTGAGTGTGGAGGAATACAAAAGGGTTAGTACGAGGGTTCTTGGGCAAGAAGTAAATAAATCCTATACAACGGTATTGCGCACTTTAAAAAAACAAATATAATTCGTATAAATTCGAAAAACATCAAGGGCTGCAGGAGATGAAGAGCGAAGAATGGAATTTTGTTTTGATATGTTGGAAAGAACAAATAACGATAGAAATTTTTTAAGAAATATTTGTTTTACCTATGAATGTACATTCACCCTCAACAATGAACCAAATGTTCAGAATTGCCGGTATTGGAGCCAAAAAAATGAGCATCGCTTTGTTCATACTCGGACACAATATCCCCAAAAAACAAATGTATTTGTGGGAATTATCGGACACCATATCATTGGACCCTTTTTTATGGACTATAACCTGGCAGCAGAAACCTATTTGGACTTATTTCAAAGTCAAATTGGATCCGTCTTGAAAGAAGTTGTTCGGGAAGATCAAATGATCTTGTGCCAAATGGATGGTGGCCCCGCCCATAATGCCCGTATGGTTAGAGAGTACCTGGAAAAAGCTTTTAACGGCAATATTATTGGTCCACAATACCGGATACTTTGGTCAGCCAGGTCACCTGATCTTTCACCGAATGACTTCTTTCTGTGGGGTCACTTAAAAAGTGTTATTTATAAAAGTGTAAAATTTGAGAATCTAAACCAGCTACGTAACGTTATTTTGTTAGACTGCAATACAATTTCACAATATCAACTTAGCAACGTTAGAAATAAATTTTATGATTGGTTGGATATTGTTTAGCTGGTAATGGTGGGTTATTTGAACATTTGATTAAATAATGTTATTTTGTATTAAACCCATTATTTTTAAAAAAGTGATTGTATTTTATTTCATTTTTTTTTTTTCCACCTAGTAAATTATTAAAAGTTCAGTTCTCTCTTTTTTCGGATCATTTTCGATCTTCTGAGTTAAACATTACAGTTATTTATTGCGATGGCTTTGGACTCGATTTACTGACAATACTTTAATGGTTGAAATGGACCAGATAGGCTTGATGGGTAAATAATGAAATATTTTAGATACTGCTATTGGTTTATTTAAATTCTGGTATGATATAATTATTTTTTTAATGATCGATAGTAATAATTGTAATTAGTTAAACTTAATTGTTACATTAAATAAATAGTTTAATAGAACAATAATGTTAATGTGTCTTTTACTTTGAATGTAATGGTTGTGCGATTAATGAAACGAAAAAAAAACATTCCTTGTATTCGGTTTAGTCAGATTTGAAAAGCCTTATAACAAATTGTTTGCTGGTGGCTGGTGTCTTTTGGTTTTTTCCTGAACCGAAAATTTGGTAATTTTCCTTTACATTTAATTGAATAATTCAAGATTCACTTTTAAAATTTTTTGAATCTTGGCACGGGGTTTGTCAGATTTGTCTGTTCAAAAATTTATCTTACATTTTTTTTTAAAATGTACGGGGGGAAAAAATTACCCCCCAAAATTTACATGGGGTTTTTTTATGTTCCGCTCGGCCGGACCCCCCGGGTATATATATATATATATATATAATATGCCAGGAAAAGGGGTTAAAAAAAACTTTTTTTTTTGTTTTTTTTCGAAAAAAGCTATTTGATAAAAAATTTTGCTACTTTTGGGGGGGAAGAGGGATACAAACATTTAAAAAATTTTTACGCGGTGTTCAGAAAATTTAAAAAAAACTTAAAATAAAAATAAAGTGCATTTTTTTGAGAAATATGGAAAAATTACTAGGAAAAGTTGTTAAAAATTTAAAAAAGTTGTCCTAATACCAATTTTCAAAAAAATGGCTACTTTTTTTATTTGTGATTAAATTTATTTTAATATAATTTAAATTTTTAATATCAATTTTATAAAATTTTTTGTGTTAAGTAAGTTTAAAGCTGACGGTACTGGGGTAATGAATTATAAGAGCGAAGTGTCGATAAAGTTGCCCCCATAACCCACTAGTACAAAAGAGTTGTTAATTTGGAATTAGTTAATTAATTTAAAAAAATTTTTATCAAAAATTTAAAAAAAGGGGGCCAATTTTTTGAAAATTGATATTAGAAATATCTTTTATTTTTGAAAAATTTTTTCCTAGTAATTTTTCCATATTTCCAAATAAATGCACTTAACCTTGAACCATTTAAAGTTATTTTTTTTTTTATCGAAAAAATTTTGTGATAAAAAATTTTGCTACTTTTTAGAGTAAATTGGGATAGAAACATTAACATATTTTATACGCGGTGTTCGAAAACAAAAAAAATTTAAATGGTACAAGAGTGTGTTTAGCAAAGATAGGAAATAAGAAAAAAAAATTTTTCAAACAAAAAAGATAGTTTAATCCCAAATTTTTCAAAAAATCGGCCCTTTTTTATTTATTTGTGAAAAATTTCATTATCAATTAACTAATTCCAACTTTTTGTACTAGTAGGCGTTGATAATGAAACCCCTTTTTTTATAATTAATTAGCCGCAGTATCGTCAGCTGAAAAACTTTAAAGTAAAAAATTTATAATAAATTGATATTAAAAATTTAAATTATATTAAAAAAATTTAATTAAAAAAAAAAAAAGGGAGGGTTTTTTTTAAAAAAATTTGGGGATTAGAGTTTTCCTTTTAATTTTTAAAATTTTTTCCCATTTAATTAATTTATATCCTCAAAAAATGAATTTTTTTGTACCTTTTTTTAATTTTTCAAGTTTCTGAACACCACGTATAAAATAGGTTAAAGCCATCCCAATCTTTTTTTAGAAGTAGCAAAATTTTTTTCAAAAATAGCTTTTTTCGATAAAATCAAAAAAAAAAAATTTTCTCTTCAACACCTTATCCGGGGAAAATAATTTATATATATATATATATATATATATATATATATATATATATATATATATATATATATATATATATATATATATATATATATATATATATATATATATATATATATATATAATAATTTCCGAATATGGCCCCCCGGGAAAAAAATATTATGACAAGTTCGCATAAACATTTTTCCTATGACCCTCCCCTACTGAGATGGTACATAACGGACCCCCCGTTTTTGTTTAAATAACTTTTAAAAATATTTTTTAAAATTTTTTTTTAATAGGGTGTAATAGATAAGTTAAAATAAACCCCCATTAAATCTTTTTAAAAACCAAAAATTTTTTTAAAAGGGAAAACCCCAAAAAAAATTTTTTTTAACACCCGTATGATAAAGGCTCATAATATTTTTTTTGATAGTTAACCTTAAACAAAAAATTTTGATTACACGATTAAATTTTTTTTTAAAGAAATAAAATTTTAATTTTTTTTTACATTTTTAAGGGGGTTTTATAATTGTATTTAAAATTTTTGGGGAATTAATTTTTGGGTCCTTTTTAAAAAAAAACTTCAAAGGGGAAAACCCCCAATTTGAGTACAGGGGGGAAAATTTTTTTAAAAAAAATCATTTATTATTAAAATTTTTTAAAACCCCTTTTGTATTTTAATAAATTTGTCATAATATTTTTTCAAAATTTTATTTTCCCCTTTTTTTTATTTTACCAGTGGGGTTGTACAGAATTTGACCCGCCTATTTTGGCAAATAAAAAAAAAAGGTACACTAAAAAATGTTTGATACATATAAATTTGCCCCAAAACAAAAAATATCTAAAGTGGTATTACAGATATTAATAATAAATATTTATTAAAAAAAAAAATTCAAAAAATTAAGACGTTTAGGACATACGTTCATATGAAGTTTTCTTTTTTTAAAAACAACCCAAAAAATTTTTTCCAAAAATTGACGGGCAATTAGAAAACCTTGTTTAATGTAAAAAAAATTTTTAAAACCCTGATATTTTATTTTTTCGTAAAAGTTGATTTTATGAGTCAATCAAGAGTACCTTTTTTTTAGTTTTTTTTAAAATATTCAGAAATGATATTGTTAAGCCTTTTCAAAGGGGGTTAAAAATTCATTTTGGTCAGAGTGTCCGTCCCTGGCAAAAAAATAAGCCAAATATGATTTAATGGGTTTATTTTAAATTATCTAGTATTGATTGATTTTATAAAAAAACAAAGTTGAGGTTTTGTCCGCCTCGATACTGCAGCCTACAGGGGTTGTTGATCTCTTTTGTATTTGTTTACAAAAAAGGGTTTTACACCCAGACAGGTGTAGTTTTTTTGTTCTTTTCGTCT
>JAHBCN010002980.1:81974-154245 GCA_019359885.1 Listronotus oregonensis
TTTTTTATTTATTGATTTTTTCTAACTCTAATTTATTGGTTCTAACATAATAAAACTCAGAAATTTTTAATTATTAAATATATTGATCAAACTCAGTTTTATGTTTGTTTACAATTACTGATTGTTTATTTTAATTTAATTCCTTATTTGTTTTTTTTTTATCTTGGGACAGTCCAGTTCAAATTTTATTATAAAAATCTTCTTAATTAAATTTATCAAAATTTAAGTATTTTATTTTGTACTCTTGGTGTCTACCCTCTATCTGTCAAAAACAAATTATCAGCTTAGAAAGTCAACTAATTATAATTACATTACATTGGTTCTTACAAACTAATATTTCTGTGGTTAGTAGAATATATAATAAAGGCTATGACTTCTTGTTTGATGACCTCCTAATAAATTTGCTCGTCCTTGGTGGTGAAATCTTAAAATTTTTTTTTGGTACTATGCCAGTAAATCATTATGTCTTCTTTTTCCCGGGGGAGCCGTCTTGATTTAATGAAGGAGGCCCCCCTTGGGCTTTTGTGCCTAATCCCCATTATCATTTAACCAATCCTCCCTTATTCTCGTTCCTTCCACAAGTCTTTAAACCCCGAGACGGTTTTGGTTGATATATTCCGTGGGCTATTTTGGCCCCCCCTTTTTTTGATTCAATGTTTCACTTCCCCCACAGGATATGGTAGGCTGTTTTTCCCCCGTCGCACATTTGCAACGGGGCCCCCCAATGTATGAGCCTATCTGGGTAGGTGTCCCGGCTATCGTGCCCTGAAAATAATGCAAATTGATTAAATTACACTGTTTTACCCAAATTTATTTAACTAAATTTAACCAAACAACCCCAAAAATTTATTTTTTTTTTAAAATTTTAAATTTTTTTAAAAAATTTAATTTTTTCCCATATTTTTTTTTTCTTTTTAAAAATTTAAAAAATTTAAAAACCTTTTTTTATGCCTTTTAAAATAAAGGGTTAATTTTTTAAATCTAAAAAAAAACATTTTTTAAAAAATTTTTTTCCTTTTTTTTTTTTTTTTTTAAAATTGTAGTCCAATATCTTATTTATGGTTTATAACAGTTTTTAATGTATTTGTGATTCACGCCAGTTAGATTTTTGATAAAATTTGTTATCGCTTACACTTCCACTTTTTGTCACTTTTGTTAATGAAAATGATCTAACTTTAAATTAGTCTTTTCGGTTCATTTTATGCATAAAACTTTGTTTTGATCCCTAGGAAATTGGTGTTTTTTAAATGGCTATAAACTGTTGAAATCAGATATAATGTTATACATTAATTTTATATATATTTAGGTGTGGTGAAGCTTGTAAAGTAGCAGCTTTTCTTAATGAATTTGTTCCGTGTGGTGACTGGCTACATATGGATACATATGGAGTTATGAGAACGGATGGAAAAGACTATCATTATCTAAGACGAGGTATGTCTGGACGCCCGACTAGAACTTTGGTTGAATTCTTGTCACAGTTGGTGTGCCATCGTGAATAAGAAAAATAGTAATTATTTATTGTCCAACTTGTATAATACCCTGTGACGAAACTGTGCAATACTGTGCATGTTAAGTGATGAAAAATGCTAGATTTTGTTTCTTTTATTTTGTATTTTTGTACTTTTATATTTTTATCTATGAATAAAAATGCCATTTACATACATGTTTTTTTTATTTTAAGTAATTTTATGTGAATGGCGCTTTTTTATATTTTTTGTTTGCCATACTTGTTGCTTGTCGTATTTCATCATCGAATTTAATGGACTAGAATTATTGTCAGACTATAGATACTTTGTTTAAAACCCGCATCTCCACTGTTTATTCTTAAGCAAAATAGCCGTGTTGTCACATTGCTAAAAAACGTAGGCAGAAAAAGGGTTTTTAAAATATAAAAAATATCTAAAAAGGAACTTATGGTTTTGTGCGTTAGTTTGTGACCTTAATTTTAAAATAATAAAATAAACAAAATATACTTTGTTATAAATAACTTATAACAAAGTATATATTTTTATATTATTTATGAGTAATTAAAATATTTGTTTTTTTTTATCAATCATACAACGCCGTGTCAGTTTACTGTAGATTTAACTCGCGCCTAGAGAAATCCCGGATATTATGGTTGACGCATGTCTCATAATCTAATGAATTTGTCATAACCTAAATAATGACATTTTAATGTGTAAGTAATAATTTGGGGTCTTTTCTAATACGTCCCCTCATTTTCACGTCTGAAATTTAATTGGAGAAAATAAAAACCAGAACCAACCATGACCGACTAGAACTTAGGGCTTTTGAATTGGTCTAAATTATTTGTAAAAGTTATAAACAAAATTTTAACAACGTATTAGACCATATTAAAAATTATAAAAAATTTGATAATAACTTCTATGTAGGAATAATTACGACAAATTCAAAAGCCTTTATTTTTGGTCGGTCATGGTTAGTTCTGGTCAGTTAAAGTTGCTTTTTATTTTTCCCAATTAAAATTTAAGACGTAAAAAATTAAGTCGGTACATTTTTTACATTAAATGCATAATTTAGAAGAAGCCTACTTTTCAAATTTCTCGCTGAGTCCCTGCATAATAGCATAGGCGTGTTGTTAAATTCATCAGATGGTTTAGCGCTGAAATATATCGTGACGTCACACTAGATTACCGCTAGTTTTATCCTTGTCCATATACTACTAAAACAACGGCCATCTTTCTGTAGCGTTTTTCCATCAATTAATTTAAAAACGGCTTGATGAAACAGCGATTAGTGCGTACGATTCATCGATGAATTTAACAACACGCCTCATGTTTCATGTGTCAACACTGTCAAGAAGCTCGCCAGCCATAATATCCGGGGTTCTCTAGACGCGAGTGTCGATTGCGGGTTCTCAAACATTCGCTAAAAACATAGATACTACAGACAGGGATCACTGTGTTACAAAAATGGCCCTCAAATTGCAACAAATTAAAATGGCGTTGGTGTTCCAGGCGGTCAATAATCTGGTCAATTTAGACATACAAAAGTACAAAATTTGCATAGAGCTAAAAGTGGTAGAAATGTTCAACACCATCATGACATCTGAAAAGTCCGTAACGATCCCGTACCTGGAAAAACATATATTCAAGACCAAAGGTCACAAAACGAGTTTTTCGCGTTTTTCAGCAAAAATGTAAGTTTTATCAAAAAATTATATAAAAAAATTGTAGAACAAAATCATCTATAAAACATGTTCAAATACTTCTTTCCTAAGAGCCACCGTTTCTGAGATATAACGGTTGAAACAGTTGAAAAAGTTGTATGTTTTCATAATATGCACACGTTTCCTTGCCACCTGTGAGGTAGTGTATTTAGCGCGTTTTTTATGTGGTTTCTCCGGTAGGCCTACTCCACGGTCTTTTGTGATTTTGTTTAATTAAAAAAAATGAATAATAAAAAAAAGTAGTATTAAAAATAATAAAAGCGGTGTACTTTTTAAAAAACCGGGAAAAATTGTTCGTCAGAATCATAACCCTCTAATACTTTTGCTTCCTCTTCTTGTTCTTCTCGTTCATCCGTTTAATGTTTTCCTTCTCCTCCTTTTTCTTCTTGCTGGGTGGGCAAATTGCATAATATCATTCGAATCCTGTTGGTCTAAGAGCTAGAGCCGAAAAATTATCGTCATCAGTAATATGAAGTTTCAACCGTAAAACATGTTCATTTAGTATTGTTAATTATGTTTCCGCGTAGGCTGACAACCTATCGAATACAGGGTGTAGCAATAAGGAGTGAAAGTGCAAAAGTTTTGGGAAAAAAATTGTCATCTATAATATGTCAGCCATTTTGGCCACTTAAAGTTGAGCCCCTAAGGAATCTAAATCCAAAAGGGCTGACAGTTAGGTGAATACCGAGGGCAGTAAAACAGGGTCAAATTATCCCGAGCTTTTACTTTATACAGGGTGTTTTTTTAATCAAATGGTAAAATTTTCAAAAATAAATAATTTAATATTAATATCAGTAATACCACCTTAGATATTTTATTAAAATTTGGCACACATGTACTATGTATCAAGAGGCACTTATTTTTACTGTACTGCTTTTTTTTTAATTTCCACCAGTGGCGTTCGTACGAAATTGATGGTACGTCACTGATTTCGCTTAAAAAAAATATTTCTTAGAACACCCAAACATTTATAACGCAAGCTAATATCCTAATTTTTCAATCCAATGAGGTTTTCGCTTAAAAAATTAAACCATTTTTCTGCAGATCATACATATGTAAACAATATCACTTATGCGAAGAAATATCTAGATTTAATTTTTTCTAGGTGAAAACTGTGCGTCGGACTAAAAAAATTATGAGCAGATTTGATCTCTTGATTTTTTTAGTCCGAAGCACGATTTTCACCTAGAAAAATTAAATCTAGATATTTCTGTTAATATTGTTTACCGATATTGTTATGATCATGCAGGGAAATGGTTATTATTTTTTTAAGTAAAACCGTGTATCGAATTGAAAAAAATCAAGTGATCGACTTTGCTTATAAATGATTGGGGATTTCAAAAATATTTTTTACTTTAAGAGAAATCAGTGACGTACCATCAATATCTGCCAAAATAGGCAGGTTAAATTCCGTACGAACGCCACGGTGGAAATAATAAAAAAAATAGTACACTAAAAATGCCTCTTGATACATAGTACATGTATGCCAAATTTTATTAAAATATCTAAAGTGGTATTACTGATATTATTAATAAATGAATTATTTTTAAAAATTTTACCACCCTGTGCCTTAAAACTTAGGACGTTCAGGACATACGTTCATATGAAGTTTTCTTCTTAAAATGGACCCAAAAATTGCCCCCTTAAATATTGACATTTAATTAAAAACAGCTTGTATAAAGTAAGCGCTCGGAATAATTTGACCCCATTTTACTGCCCTCGGTATCTACCTAACTGTCAGCCCTTGTGGATTTAGACACCTTAACTAACCACAACTTTAAGTGGCCAAAATGACTGACATATTATCGATGACGATTTTTTTCCAAAATTTTGCACTTTCATCCCTTATTGCCACCCCTGTATCCAATAGGTTGTCAGCCTGCTCGGGAACCTAATTAATAATACTAAATGAACATGTTTTACGGGTGAAAGTCCATAATACTGATGACGATGGCGACAATTTTTGGGCTTTAGCTCTCCGTCTATGTGCTGTTGGTGATTCAACATTGGAGCATGACTAGCCGTAACATCTAGTACATGCTAGAGAGCAACACAATTTAACTTTTTTGCAGTCGCAGGTATAACCGTTCTCTCTCGCTTCGCGTGCTGATATTGCTCGGCAGCCCCGCCAATATTAAAAAGTTTCCAACAACCGACATCAGCACGCCCAGCAAAAGAGAAAGGTTATACTCCTGTTTTCTTTCTATCCCGCAGGGTTGGTCGCCTGGCCAAGCGGCAAACCTTCCTCTAGCAGGCATATTCTCAAAGTATTTTACAAAATCAACATTTTTTAATGGAAAGAAATCTTTATTAAAATATTAACCAGTTGGAAATAAATCTTTAGCATTTCTGGCAAATATAGCAGACTCGAAGACATAGTCCTTCAGCTTACCATCAGTTAGTAGACAACAGAAACAAATATTTACACCTAAATACTAAAATACCGTGGGTGCCTTAAGTAAAGTAAGAGGTTGTATCTCAATACTTAAAGATTTGAAGATTTTGATGGTAAGGAAAGATCTATACAGGCAAAAGGTTTCACAATCTAGACACTATAAGGGTAAAGAAACTTAACAAAGTGGGACGTTTAAGGCCTGTCCAGTTAGTCTAAGGCAGGGATGTATGAAAGTGGCACTTCGTATTAATCGATTGGGTACTTGGGGCTAATTCCTCGGAGCAGAAGCTATAAAAATTTCTAAACGAGTGAAAAAGCCGCTTTCCTAAAAGAGTGTCATTAATCCGGTGAACAGCCTTTACTGAATGGAGTCAAGAATGCGAAGGATTGTGGAAGACACCATTTTCCCTCCATGAGAACAATGTTCCAAGCAGGGTCTGATTTGGGGTACATACAGAGTATACAGAGACTGATTAGATGAGGAGAAATAGTTTCTGGCTCGAAGATTATTTAGGAGTGCATTATGCTAGACCAAGAGCAATGATCTGGGATTTTTAAAGCAACTCAAGAGACTTTACAAACAACTGAATAAAGAGAGGTCTATAATTAAAAGAGAGAGTTGCCAGCCCTGCGGAAAAATGCTCCAGTCCTAAGAAACTTTAAAGAGGCGAGTTCGAGAACTTATTTTTTCAAGAAAATCGTTTATATGCCATCCAGCCAGATGATTTATTGGTATTAAGAGAAGAAAGGATACGCTTATCTGCTTGAACTTAAATATGGTTTTGGATATTTTATAAGGAACAAAAACTACTATTGGAAGAGGAAGATTAACGGGGGATTAAGGGTAGGATCAGCAGCAAATTGATTAGCAAAAACTTGAAATTTTATCTTTGAAAGTAGAGGTGAGAAAAAGTACAAAGGTTTTAACTGATGTTTTTGGTAAAAGAGGAGACGGATTTAGCTGTCATTTGAGCAAAAGAGGACTATATGTTTTATGCGATTGTTAAAATCTCCGTTGGATTCTGAAATAGTTTGATTGTATATTATATGATTGTAGATTATACCTTAACTAACTTGTCAATTTTCAGGTTAAAAAAATCTGTAATTTTTTAACTAACGAAGAGGCGTTGAAAAAAATGACCAAAATAGCTGAACAGTTCCTGAATGAAACCTATTTTTAAGATAACTCATGTTTGATCTTAAAAATGCATAAATATTTTTTTAAAATTATTTCTGTATAGACATCACAGGCCGCCACTGGGATTCATAAAAATAATCTTTCAAACGATATTTTTTATGAATGCACTGCATAATAATAAATGAATTCAGCGGCTCTGCAAATCACATAAAGCATCTTTTTCATTATAGAATAAAAATCCCACCATTTTCTAATAAATATATATTTTTAATTACAATTTTTAGTTAACATTATTACGGTTTATACAAATAATACACTTGAGAAGAAATAAGGGTAAAGGATTATCATTAGGGTCCATTCCGATTTTCATAATTCTTTCTTTTTAGATTTACACACACTTAATTTTGATACTGCATTTTAATTGTATGAGTTTTTGTAATTTTAGGAGATAGAAAAATCCTTAAAATGGGAAAAAGTTGTTTGTTTTTGAAGAAAACCAAAAACTAATTTGGTTTTTAAATAAATTTATATTTACCCTTTAAGCGATATGTCATAATATTCATGAAAATTCACAACTTTGCCTAGTTTAACTATTTCTCTATCTTTTAGGATTCCAAGATTCCAATAGTACCTATAGCACCCCGTATATAAAAGGAAATATGTTCTGTATTTTAAAATATCTACAGTTTTAAAAGCACAATTTAAATAAATAATATTTATTTTAAAAAATATTAATGATTTAAATAATTGTTCTTTTTTATATCTAAAAACGGTTACCGATTTTTTACCCAAACGTTGACTTTGTGCGTACAGAGGTCTATACTCTGGGACCTGGACCGAAGTGGTCCCGTCTAGCAAGAAACCAAAGTATATTTTTTGATACTCTGATTATAGAAAAAATATAAACATTGTGGAATATAAATACATTAACCATTTCAAAATTAAATAATCAATAAATTCCTCAGAAAGAAGTTTATAATACTCTGGTCTCCCTGACAACATAGAAACTGTAATTTTAAGGGTTAAATATGCTCTATTACAGAAAAAATGTAAGATAACTTTTTAAAAAGACCAATCTGACAAACCCTCGTGCCCAGTTTCAAAAAATTTTAATAAGCGAATCTTGAATTATTTAATTAAATGCAATTGCAAAATTACCAAATTATTGGTTCAGGTAAAACCAAACAGACACCAGTCACCAAGCAAACAATTTGTTATGCTTTGTCAAATTTGACGTACAGCCGAATACAAGGAATGTTTTTTTTTCGTTTCATCAATCTCATAACCATTACATTTAAAGTAAGAGACACGTTAACATTATTTTTTTATCAAACCTTATTATTATAAATGTAAACAATTAAGTTAATTAACAATTATTATACCGAATCTATTAAAAAAATAATTTTATTCCAATTTACATTTATTGAATTTTATTAACCAAAATATTCTAAATCGATACATGCTGAAACATTTTAATTTATTTTCCATTAACCTAATCTGGTCCATTTCCAACCATTTAAACAGTATTTGATCTTGAAATTCGGTCCAAAGCCATCACATAAAATACTTGTAAATGTTTACTTCAGAAGTCAAAATAGATCCGAAAAGGGACCGAACTAGAACTCATTTTTTTTTTTACTGGTTGGAAAAATAAAATGAAATAAATCCCAATTTAACTTTTTTAAAATAATAGAGAATTACATCGAAACATTAATTAATCAAAGGTTCAAACAACCCCCCAATAACAGCTAAACAATATCCCAACCGATCATAAAATTCATTTCTAACGTTGCTAAGTTGATATTGCGAAATTTTATTACATTTTAACCAAATAGCGTTTTGTAGCTGGTTTAGATTCTCAAATTTTACACTTTTATAAATGACACTTTTTAAGTGACCCCACAGAAGGAAGTCATTCGGTGAAAGATCAGGTGACCTGGCTGGCCAAAGCATCCGGTACCGTGGACCAATAATATTGCCGTTAAAAGCATTTTCCATGTACTCTCTAACCATACTGGCATTATGGGCGGGGCACCATCCATTTGGTACCAGATCATTTGATCTTCCCGAACAACTTCTTCCAAGGCGGGTCCAATTTGATTTTGAAATAAGTGCAAATAGGTTTCTGCTGTCAGGTTATAGTCCATAAAAAAGGTTCCGATGATATGGTGACCGATACTTCCCACGAATACATTTGTTTTTTGGTGTCTGAGTATGAACAAAGCGATGTTCATTTTCTTGGCTTCAATATCTGCAATTCTGAACATTTGGTTCATTGTTGAGGGTAAATGTATCATTCATCGGTAAAACAAATATTTCTTAAAACATTCCTATCGTTATTTGCTCTTTCCATCATGTCAAAACAAAATGCCATTCTTCGCTCTTCATCTCCTTCTTGCAGCTCTTGATATTTTTCGAATTTATACGAATCATATTTGTGTTTTTTCAAAGTGCGCAATACCGTTGTATGATGTTTATTTACATCTTGCTCAAGAACCCTCGTACTAACCATTTTGTTTTCCTCCACACTCAGTAGAATATTAAGATCTCTGTTCTCTCTTTCTTTGGCTCTATTTTCAATATCCTGAGTTAAACATTTACAATTATTTATTACGGTACCTTTGGACTCGAACTTACTGACAATACGTTTAATAGTTGAAAGGGACGGAATGGGCTTGGTGGGAAATAAACTAAAAACATTTTAGATACTGCTCTTAAACTGTTTCTCGCATAATACCACTTAATTATGGATACTTTTTCGTCGATTGAAAAATTCATATTTTTTTCAAATACCGACTGTTACTGATTTATTGACACTTTTACTTGTGCCTGTTTGGTTTTACCTGAACCGAAAATTTGGTAATTTTGCAATTACTTTAATTAATTGAATAATTCAAAATTCGCTAATTAAAATTTTTTGAAACTGGGCACGAGAGTTTGTCAGATTGGTCTCCTCAAAAAGTTATCTTACATTTTTTCTGTAAAATGTACAGGGGAGCCAATAATTGACCCTCTTAAAATTTACATGGAATTTCCTATGTTCCGTTCGGCGACGCACCACCCGGTATATTATTTGTTAGGCGCACACTTTTCTTCATACTGATCTCAGAATGCGACATAGGCAATATTTATTTCCTTTCAAATATAAAGTGTCTTGGATAGAGTTGACAAGATAAAAAAATTAAAATGGTTTTTAATAAAAAAATCCAGTTGTCAAAAATGTCTTTATCTTTTAAAAATTTTAGTTGGATATATGTACATTATGTTAATAAATAAGAAAAACATAAAAATGCTTAAGGAAAGAAATACACTTTTACTATGTTAAGCAAAATCTTTTTAAAATTATTGTTTGTTCATATTTTAAAATAAAATCTGAGTACAAAATGATTTATAGGATTCGAACAAACGAAGGAATTTATCCCTGGTGAATATTTAAGATAAAACCTGAAAAATATAAATATGTATGAATTCAACATATTGATATCAGTTCAAATAATTTATTGACATTATAGCATCTTGAGGTTTTCAATGTTTATAGGTCCAATTGTTGATCAATAAAGTTACAAAAAATATAACTTAAACTTTAAATTTTGAATAAAGTTTTTATTTTGGATCATAAAAAACCCTGTTTATAATCTTCGTTAAAACAAAATTAAATATTTTTTTATCTTATCAGCTATACCTGGTGTTAAAGTGTGAATCACCAAAATATTAAATTTTTAAGTAAATCCAAAAATTATAATAAACCTTAAAAGTAAGTCTGAATGAATTGCTAAAAAAATGACTTAAAATTTATTTATTTATTTTTTAGTTTTACAAACATTTTACAAAAACTTTATTGCCTCATTCAAGGCTATATTGAAACATTCGATATGTAATTAGCTTTTCTCTAAACGTACTAACTAACGACTAACACTATTCATAACTTTAACGTTTTGAATAATTTTCTCCATAGATTATATTAATATTAAAACAACACTTGGCACATAACTTTGACATATAGGTTGGTATTAATAATTTCTTTAACCGACTTAATAAACTTAAATTCTTCATTTTTACCTTACGCAAATAGCCGTAGACCGGTTTCCGGATAAAAATAAACTTTACTCCTTTTTAACATCAAAAAGAAGCAAAGAAAAATTTGTTTTGAAAACCATCTTTTTCTAAGCTATTTTCCTAAACTCTAGGTAAAGTCGAGTAGCTGAAATGATCGCAAAAAATGATCTACGAGTACCTGGTGCTCACGCGGAAAGGAGGCTTTAATGTATAACAGCTCTGGCAGGGCAGAGAGAACATTTGTTAATTGGAAACAGTTGCTAAAATTTCAGACAACCGAACTTTCTAATTTTTACCAATCTTAAAACAAAATTTCTTCCTGAAAAGAATCTACTACTGTCTAGTGAAAAAAAAAACATATAAGCTTATAGAGATTGCACCTTTGAAATATCACTTGATGAAAAATCAAGTCACTGCAAGTCAAAGTGTCATATGAACAACAAATTGTTATGACAATGGTAAGATACCAAATGCCGACTGTGCACCGAAACGACCAAGCTGCAGATTAATACTCTGTGTAACTGTCCAGCACTAACATTGGCAAGAATCAGATACTCGAAACTTGGTTATGTCAATCAATTATCATAGGACGTAAAAGTGTCTAAACCAAACAGTATTATTAAATTCAGCAGTTGGCTTAACTTATTTTATATATGGAAGTAAACCACAATAGACTAGTTAGTTACAGTTGGGAGCACTTACTTTTAGTCACTCGATCTCAGACTCTGGGCGCGCTCACAGTTGCTAGGTAAAGGTAAAATGAAGTCTATTTGACGCTCGAGATGAAAGTACTAATCATTACAATATTTCCTGGGTCATAAACATATATTTTCCAAAACAGAAAATGAATTCCATTGACAGGCAAAATATTTTCTGGTATCAGTGCAAATTTCTTAGACTCATTTTACAAAAAACAATAAAAGTATAGTTTATTTTATATATTAATAACAAAGTTTTCAGTCAATTCTGCGGTACAGATTACACTAAAAGCGTAGTTTACACGGGCAAGTAAAACTTGGACAAGTTTGTGCCTGAGAGAACTTGCAAATAATTTGCATAATGTAAAAAAATGCAAGTCGAACGCAAATTATGGTTGAAAAAAGAAGAGACGTTTGCTTTAATAAACCTATACAGGGTTATTCACGGTATACGACACGGAATATTGTGCCTAAACTAAAAGATATTGAAAAAGTTTATTATTTGGGATAAATATAGTCCTATTAGGGGTACATTTTAAAATTAGTTTCATAATATACAGGGTGTCCCAAAATTGCGAAACATATCAAACTTATGTTTTTTTAAATGGAACACCATGCATATTATTTCAAATTTGGTTTTTACGACCTAAATATTTTGATTTTTGTGAAAATTAAGAAAACATTTTAATGTCAAAATTCTCGAAAAGTATTTCCTCTTTTTTCACCACATTCATAATGGTTGTTGTCAATTAATTATGATTTAAGTCCTATTTGTCAAAATTAAAAAAAAAAATACAGGGCCTTCAAATATTAAGATTAAATAATTTCGGATTTTGACAGGCGATAACTTGTTTAATATAAATGGAACACACTGTATTTTATATCACCTGTGAATGCGAAAATGGATTCTCTTTTGAAATATATTAGGGCTTCCTATACATAACTCTTCACATTCTCATGAAAAATGACACTTTTGTAAATGCAGAAGATTCTTTACTTAGTTCGATATTCACAGAGTAGGCTATGGAAAAGCCTGCTAGTCGTCGGCAAACAACAACGGCAGACCCGTAATAATGTATGAATTCAAGTCTAATAGTATTTTATTAACAATATCACAATTAATAACTTCCATAATTTACGAAGAATTAAAACAAAAATTAACATTAAAAAAAATGCAGCATAATAAATATTGAAAAAAAAATTACAATAAGTGCTCAAAATGATGACCATCTGACTGTAAATACAAACGTACTCTCTTCTCAAAGTTTTTACCACGTTCACTAACATTTTTGGGCTAACGCTACGGAAAGCTTCTCTGATACTTTCTTTCATATTTTCTGGTGATGTCGAAGGTGATATGAAGACATTATCTTGAACGTATCCCCACAAAAAAAAGTCCGGCGGGGTCAAATCCGGGGATCTTGGAGGCCACTCTGTAGGTCCATTTCTTCCTATCCATCGATTTCGAAAATGGACTTTTAAAAATTGCCGAACCCCGCGAAAAAAATGAAGTGGAGCACCATCCATTTGAAGCCACATAATATTTCTTATCTCCAAAGAAATATCTTTCAATAAAAGCGGGAACTCATTTTCGAGGAAGTCCAGAAACGTTATTCCACTTAAATTTACGTCAAAAAAATAAGGACCCATTACTCCACCCCATACATTTACAGACCATCTGTGCTGGTTATTTATTATTCTAAACTGGTGCGGATTAGATTGGGAGTAATAATGGAAATTGTGTCTGTTGAAGGATCCATTATTGTGAAAAGTGCTGAATAACTAAACAGTACATGATCAATGCCACTTTATCTAATACCCATATACAAAATTGGACTCTTTTATCAAAATCATTTTCGGAAAGTTCTTGATGACGCTGAATCTTATAGGAATGGTAATTATGCTTATGAAGTACCCTAGAAACACTTGCCTGGCTAATGTTGTTATTCTGAGCAATTTGGTTTAGTCCAATATGATGATTTTCGACTACTGCATCGATCACGGCAAATTTAGTATCTTCATTTTCGATAACGGGTTTTCTTAAAGGGACTTTCCTGTACTCAACACTACCATTTTCTTTGAATTGGATTAATAATCTTTTAAAAGCAGCCTTATTAGGGTGATTTCTGTCAGGAAACCTTTTAGCATAGACGGGGGATGCCAACAAGCTGTTTTGGAGACATTCACCAAGAATAAATATCATGTCGATCCGATCTTCTCTAGGATAAACTTATATTCTGAATTATTGGAACAGAAAAAGGAAAACTGCAAGCGGTTGTCAAACTTCCATAGCCTACTATGTGAATACCAAACTAAGTAAAGAATCTTCTGCATTTCCGAAATTTCCATTTTTCATGAGAATGTAAAAAGTTAGGTATAGGAAGCCCTAATATAGTTCAAAAGAGAATCCATTTTTGCATTCATTGGTGATATAAAATACAGTGTGTTCCATTTAAATTAAAGAAGTTATCGCCTGTCAAAATCCGAAATTATTTAATCTTAATATTTGAAGGCCCTGTGTGTTTTTTTTCAATTTTGACAAATAGGTCTTAAATCATAATTAATTGACAACAACCAGTATGAATGTGGTGAAAAAAGAGGAAATACTTTTCGAGAAATTTGACATTAAATTTTTTTCTTAATTTTCACAAAAATCAAAATATTTTAAAAACTTTAAGGTTAAGGTATAGAAAACTCTTATCAAACTTACCTTTATTTAAATCGTAAAAGCCAAAATTGAAATAATATACAGGGTGTTCCATTTTAAAAACATAACTTTGATATGTTTCGCAATTTTGGGACACCCTGTATAACATGAAACTAATTTTAAAATGGACCCCTAATAAGACTACATTCATCCCAAATAATAAACTCTTTCAATATCTTTTAGTATGGGCACAATATTTCGTGTCGTATACCGTGAACCCTGTATAAACATTGTCTCGAGTTGTGGAAAGTGAAATCTAAAATTAAGAGCGATAGAGCAAAAAATAAAATGCCATACAATTAACAGCTAAAAAATATAATACAAGCAAGACTGAAATTTAAATAAAACTCCATAATCTTGGTCCCCAAACTAATCAGGGGTTGAAAAAAGTCCAAAAGCAAAAAAGTGGTCAAGAATTAGAAGAACCACATAAAAGTTTTTGGGAATATTTTTACCCTTAAATTCCATGTATGTCAAAATTTAGTGGCAGAGATCAAAAATAGCTTGCTAACTAAAGAACCTTTTATATTTAAGTGATTTTTATTTTTAACCGTTAAATATCATATTAGGTGTAATTTATAATATTTCTAAATATACTTGTACTTATACTTTCTGTAAGGGCGGCCCTAAATTCGCCTCGAGCAGGTAGCAGCCGATAATCCTACCCTTAAATTCGTACCCATGCTAAAAAGCCTACACTAAGTCAATGATCGATAGACAATATGTATATAAATCGCTGACTAAGTGCACCACCAAATTCGTCTCCGAGCAAGAGATTTTAATAAAGTAATTAATATTACATTAAAGAGGGTGGCTAATTGTTATCATTTGTTACCTTCTCAAAATTTAAAATTAGTTCGGTGTCGACCACCATCCGAGAATAATATATTAATAATTATGGAAAAGTTTTTCAGTTTAAGTGACCGTGGAAAACCAGTGTTAGTAGTGAATTCTGTAAAGTTTACAAAACACAGAGTGTTAACCAGTGGGGAAATTTGTTGGCGATGTGCAGATCCTTTTTGTAAGGCAAAAGTTTATACTATTGGCAAGGTGCGAAGTATATGGTGGGGACAGCTGAATCGATTGCAGCGCTCGCTGTGGTAAAATTTTTCAATAAATCATGCTCAATTCAAATGTAAACTATTAGATAAAAATAATAAAAATGGTGCATAATAGTTTTTGTGTGCTTAAATGTCAGAATACTGGCAGAAATAGTTACTGCAAATTTTATACATTTTCAACTGCTAGTTGGAAAATAGAAAAAAGGTCAAAATGGATAAATGCAGTTAAAAGAAAAAAGTAAGTAGCCGAATGACGTTCGGGTTTCGAGGTTAGGCGAACTTTCAAATTTGACGTAACAAGAAGAAAAACTTATCGTTTCTTGCCGTGTACCGCTTGTTCCTGCCTTTTCCTGAAGTTTTTTAATGATTTGCGAGTTTTAAAAGAAAAAGGTGCTTTTTAATAGAGTAAGTAGTGTCTGTGTAGTCTCCTGTGATTTTGAATAGAGAAAATGGTTATAAAGCCTTCAAGTAAGTGAATATATATTAGTGTTAAGTATAATGAAGAAGCCCTAGACTCGTAAGTTTGTCAGGTGATTTTTTACTTATCGAACCAATTGCCGATTTTTGTCTAAGGTTAATAAAAAAACTATTCATCAATTAAAAATAAATTATTATTTTTAAAAAACCTGTTTAATATGTTACATTTTTAAATATATTTTTTTATTTTTTATTCTGACATTTGTAATGTTATTTAACTGTCATTTGCATTGATTACACCGGATAACCTTATTCCCCAATAATAAGGTCCGAGGTCGATTCTACAAAACTCCAAAAACCTTTTTTATTAAAAACACACTTTTTATACTCACTGTCTAAGCTTTAAAATTGTTTATTCACTATTGATATTGTACTTCACTTTTACAGTGCTGAACAGGTTTATATATATTAATTTACGAAAAATAAATAAATATTATAAGTAATCTTACACCTTTCACATGGCTTTGAAGCATGATTTAATGCAGCCGTCAGATGTCGTTGTCATCGCGCACGGTGCCAATAGGCCCAGAAAATCTAATTACACGTAGCGTAATAAGCACATTCATGAAAAAATGTTAAAAAGGTAAACAGACAGATAATAAGTATTGGTGTTAAACGTAAAGCAGTCGAACACATATGTGAGAAACCTTCTAAAATAATACCTTCATCTTTAAAAGAACACACCAGTGAATTAAATACTATTACAATATTTATAATAGGAGACGAAAAACTTTACCACCTTTACCAAAAATAAAGCAGCTGTTATTGAAGCTCTAAAAACTATGACTATTAGGACAATAAAAGATGAAAACTTTGTGTTCATTATTGACGATGTTAAAGAAATTGTTGTATTTTCGTGCTTAACAAACTTGACAACCCAACCGCTGTGATCACACATCGTCGTTGTGGTTGGGCCCAGTAGGATCTTTTGGAACATGCGCTAGAGTTGCTGGTTATCGGCAACTCTCTTGGCTAGCGTATGGAACGGGATCCGAAGCTAAGATGATTACAAGGCTTTCACTCAGGGTGTTAGCATACCGTGCTGATGAGTGAATGACATCCTGTGCCCTAAACAGGTGTCTCCAACGGTGCCTCTGAGATACAGGGCGACCTCTCAGAGTATGTAGCCTTACTGCGGTAATGCGGGGCTCTGCCGTGTTGGACTATTACTTCCCTAGCTCCAAACATAGGAAAAAAGTGACAAAGGTGGCTGACCGAAACGGATAAATCCGTTTCGAGAGGTGCCACTCAAGGTCACAAGCAGACAAAGGTGCGCCGACTGAAACGGATGAATCCGTTTCGTAAGGTGCCCCTGAAGTCACCGGCGCCTGGTTTGCGGGGAAGGACTAGTCCATCCCGAACAAATAGGTGCTTAGGAAGGGTTCCCTGAATCCAAACAGAAGGCGGACAGAACCGCCTTTATAGGAAAAAGGGTTCCCTGGCTTTAAACAGAAAGCGGATAGGACCGTTTTCATAGGATAAGGCCGGAGATGCGGCCTCAGAAAGAACATTTGGTTCCTGTAACAAGGACCTGGTAGCTACCCACGTCACTAGACCGGGAGAGGAGGGCATGACGGATCTAATCGTCTGCTCGTCATACTCTCCAGGAGACAGGGACGCCAGAACACATCAGAACACATTGTGCTCGTGTCCGGTAGCGACACGAGTAAGAGGAGATGTAAAAACTCTCCCAATCTGGTATCGGATTCATTAGAAGTCCGATCCTATTGGGAGAAATATAAAAAGGTGTGAGCCACAATAGACCGAGCGGTCGCAGTGGAGGGCGTAAAAAGTCCATTCACTTTAAACCTACCCTACCTAACAAACAATCCTCAGTAAAAGTGAAAAATTGTATATTGACGGCACATTTAGCTACTGTGCTGATCATTTTTTGCAGCTGTTTACGTTGCATCTACTAGAAAAAGGTTATTATAATCAATTAGCTTTTTGTCTGCTACCAAATAAGCAAGAGTGATCATACAAATATATTTTTACACTTAACAAAAGAAATGTAACAGTTTTAGCTTAAATCTAAACCCAAGAGACATTGTAGCATATTTTGAAATAGCAATTCACAATGCGGTATTTCCGAGTGATAGGATGCAGGTTTCGTAAAATCCAAAACCTTGGGCTTGTTTCTGATTATAAAGACAAAAATAGTACAATTGGGAAATGGTTGCGTTATCTATTTGGTTTACTATTTTTCGATCCATCCGAAGTAGGCAATTCTTTTGCTTTTGATTTTGTCGCAATACAACCTGAAGACGAACGCGTATCACGATTAGCAGATTATTTGGTCGGGAATTATATTAACAAAGAAGCTATATTTCCTCCAAGCTTGTGGGCCAAACTTAACGGTAGCTTAGAAAGAAGTACAAATGCATGTGAATCTTTCCACGTTAAATTCAACGCTAGCTTTTATTCGACACACCCAATGATTTTTGTGTTTATTGAGACTTTTTTTTTTTTGTTAGGTTTTATGGCACTGGTTTAACCAACTGGCCAGAAGAGACTGAGACTTGAGACTTTGAAGCAGTAACAAACAGATAACTACATACAAATACAAAGCGTAATGAAACTTCAAGGATACGTGATCCAGCAGTACGGCGATGTAAGCTGTGCATCGGAAGCCAAATAGAGAGTATAAAAATGGATTTAGGTCAAGATTTGACTTTGTGTTAAATGTATTTCTTTCTTTTACAAGCGTTAAAATAAATTCTATTTTGTGATTATTGTTAATAAATTACGTTTGTATTTTGTGATTATACTCAAATCCTCATAAATTCCTTTTTCAGTCATGGTTAAGTTTTTTATTTCAGGTTATTTTTATTTATAACGACGAAAGTTTATGGCCGTCCACTGACAGATTGAATTTAAATATGGGACGAGTTTAATTCCTTATTTTTATTCACCTGCACTGCACGGGTACGAATTCAGTTATACTTTTTCAGGTAGGAAATTAATCAAGACATTAGATCTTAATCTTGGGGACGAGTTTAGGTACGTCCTTTTGGAACGAGACATTTCAATAGACTTTTGCAATAAACTGTATCGTATAAATGTGCATGCAATCACTTATTGAAAATATGCAGCAAGATGTTTTGCTGAAAGAAATTGCTTTAATTATTATTTGCTTGTGTGTAAACGCTGGTCCAAGTTACTCTCAGAAGAACTATGGCACTTTACTATCTTGTTTAAACTACGCTTAGGTATTAGTTAAATCTTAGAAATTGTTAAAAAAATTAATTAATTTTGTAAATATCTGGATACCGACCTTTAATATTTTAAATCCTTACTTCTATAATAGTAGAATAATTAAACATTTAAATAGGAAACATAGTATTTGTTAGAACTTTAGCGTCACTGGTTGCTTTATTGGTGATATGAACAAATTCGGCTTTTTTATTTGATATTTTCCAGTGTAGTCCAAAAAAGATATTTCTTACTGATAAACGTTAAGTTTAGAAAATTTGAACATTTTGTAGTTAAAAACTGTTCATGAATCAAAAGTCTTTTAAAGGATTTACCTTCATTAAATCATATAGTATTAGTCTTTTTAGTTTATTTTAGTAATTAACTAAAAAAATGAGTAATAACCTTCTAAGGTCTATAAATTTAATTTAATATCTATCTAAATTCTTATTCAGAACTTATTTTTAGTGTATTCTTGAGTTATGAATACAGTCCTAAAAATAACTTGACTAATTCACAGCTATAGCTAAATCACGGTTTAAAAGTTTAATTTCGAAAATTTTGATACCCAAACAATGAAAGGTTACACTATTTTTTTTCAAAGTTCAGTAACCTGAATATTATTTTCTTTTACTATAACACTAACATTCTTTATCTCATAATCTTTTTTACTTTGGTATTCCCCCTCCTGATCAATATATTCTGGAGGATTTTGATTTTTAAATTGATACAAACTTCCTAAATACTGATTTGATTGATTGACTGATACACTGATGTTGATCTGAGGTACATCTTGACCAGCCGATAGCTATAGTTATGTCTGAGAGGGCGCTAAACTTGCGCTGGTTGATTCCTTAATGATGTGGGAAGTCTTGACTTTCTCGTCAAGAGAATCATACAGTGGATACTCACAGCATAAAATAAACTTTAAAAATCTAGGAACCTCAACGTAAATCGACGGTGGTATTGGAATAAGTGGGGATGTCGATGCCTTGTAGTATCTATAGTCAGATATACTGTAAATAAAAAAAATGCTTTAATACTCAAGGTAATCTAGTGTTAATCGAAAAACTGAATATTTTTATAGTCCAGGCAGCCAAGCATTTCACCTCCGAATTTTTTATATATGCAGCGATTTATTTAAAATTTTGACAGATAATAGATGGATGGTCGAAAAGCAAAATCTATATGGTGCCGATGTGCGCAACCACCCCTGGGGTGGATGCCACCCCTTCTTGGGGGTGGGCAGTTTTTTACCCAAAATACCCCCAGAAATCGATAGATGAGCAAATTTGAAGTAAAAAATGTCATGTCAAGTTTTTTCGCCAGATCAATAGTTTTTGAATTATTCGCAATTGAAAAGTGCGATTTTTCGTTAAAAAAACTTTATTTTTCAATTGTTTTTTACTCTGTAATTATGCGTTTTATCGAAAAAAGTGTAATGAACAAAAATGAAGCTTATAAGAAAACAAAGAAATTGAGCTATTTATAAAGATCTTAAAGTTCTACCTAAGGCAAGTTATAGCTGCTTGAAGATCTTTCATTTTACGTGATTAAGTACTTAACCTTAAATAACGGGAAAAGGGTACATTTTTCAACAAAAAGTCATAGAATATTGATGATAAAAGTCTTTTTGACTGAAATTTCAGTGATATATGCTGTAAAATAGTTAAAACTAAAAAAAATCGCAATAAAACTAATGTCATTTCATTCATTTAAAATCAAAATCAAACTTATTCCTTGCACCAATTACTTTATTTGTATGGTATTTATGACATCTAAAAGTTTTACTGATTAGAGATGCACAGTTTTGGAAAAAATGAGCTTAAATTATATGTTTTTTTTTGCGATTTTTCAAAAAAAAATATTTTTGTCAAAGGGGTGGTTCTTAAGGGTTGCTAGGGTGTAGACAATTAAAAATTATTTCAAGTAGAGATAATAAACTGTAATACTAAATTACGCAAAATCTAAAAATTGGCAGTCATTAGTTAATTTTTTATTTCATTTTCTGCAAAGGGGTAGTTTTTAGAGGTTGAAAAGTGGTAACTATTTAATTTTATTAAAATGCTATGAATTTTTTTCAGTAAAACTGCAATTGTTACAAATCGTTAAAAGATTTTTTTCTATATTATTTTCATTAAAAGGGTAGTTTTTAAAGATTCTTAAGGGTTGATATTTTAAAATACACCAATTTTATATTGTACAATATGTTAGGATATTTATCTTACATAAATAAAAGACATTTGAGTCGAAAAAAGCCGAAAAACTTATAAAATCTATTTTTTCGAGAAGGGGTGGTTTTCACCCTTTAAAAACAATTTGCACACCTTGCGACCATATAGATTTTGATATGGAGGGTAAGATAAGCTTAATTCCAAATTTTCAAGAAAATCGGTGCATATATAAAAAATTCGGAGGTATGGCACTATTTTGAGCTTGACTGCCTGGACTATTAGTATAAGAAGAGTCCATTGAAACTTCTATAAAGCCCAAGCCGTATTGCGAATGTCACGTGCACACCACATACGGATACTTTACAGTTTTAAATGAGATCTAATTCACACACAGTTATGTTTAATCAAATTTCATTTTATAGAAGAACAGTATTTACAAATTATACTTTAAGTCCTATAAGAAATTACTCTTAGCCGGTTTTCAATTTTATTCTTTTTTTTGTCGATTACTTAGCGAGACCTAAAATGTATATTTTATATTAAAATATAAGCTTTTTTAAGCTCAAAATAAAAGAATGGCACATTTTGTAATAGTTGCTTAAAATCTAAAGGGCATTGCTGTTTTAAGGTGTCAGCAGGCGCATTCCGTAACACCATAGAGATCAAATTTCCCGCCTATAATAGAAAATCTCTTTAAACCCTACTCCGTAAGTTTTCTTGGCTATAATCGGATTTCCGAATGGCTAGTTCGGAGTATAGAAATTGAAAGACCAGCAAGGGTCTTGCTACGCTTTGTTCTCTTTCCCTCCCATGAAAATGTACATAGGTTTATCTCTGTCATTGCTTTACATTTTTTAATTTCATTTTAAACTTTTTAAGTGATCCTAACCCACTAACAACTTAAGTGTTTATTTTTGAAGTCATATTTTAATTATTTGAATTACATGTAATTACCTAGAGTGTTTTGTGTTGTTGAGTTCATCTTTAAATAAATAAATTAAATTATTAAAGTTTGGTGTTTGTGGTCTGTGGTTTGAAGATTCTAAAATGGACCCAATTTTTATGCATTTTGTAGAAAAGAACAACTTTGGGGAAACAAAAAAATCGTTTTTGTGTTAAACCCCATCAGTGTTTTAAATGTATTTGAATTGAAAATTTGTATACATATTTTTAAATAGATTTGGACATTGCACTTTAAAATAAAGCATTTATTATTTTTAAATTAGTTAGGATTTTTTAGCCAAATTAATAATTTGCCTGTATATTTTCCTACCAAATCTAACATTTCTTAATAAAATTTTCAAAAACTACTTGAAGCCGTATATCTACATTGCGCCAAAAAATTATCGCATCACCTCTATTTTTTAAATAAGACTAAGTGTAAACATGTCCTAGCGTAAATCTTAATATTTTCTCTAAAAAAGGAGCTATCAAGATGAACAAAACGTTAAAAAAACAAGGCTTCAAGGTTTTTATAATAAAAAAATCTGCTACTATCGGTGAATCTTTTTATAGATTGTGCATTTTTCCACAAAGCAACCTATTGTTTCATGTTGAATAATATACTATATTTCCATTACGGACCTTTAACATGGAGTACCAATTAGTGATAGAAATAAAGAATCTTATTCTAACTTATTTCTTGTCTATTTCCATCTCTATTGAATTACGGAGATCTGCAGATCTTTTCTTAAATTTAGTAAAAAGCAAGTAAACTTACTCTCTATATCTTTCATCAGAAGACCGCTCCAAAAGCGGAATTCCAGATAAGAATAAAATAATTAGAGTGGTGAAAAGTGGGGACATAATGGCTACCCATTCTACCCCTTCCAATACATTTAGCGAGATTGTAAAAATTCCCCACCAAAGAACTATTTCTCCAAAATAGTTTGGATGTCTTGATAGTCTCCATAAACCTAAAAACGGGCATTAAATATAATGAAATAAATAAGATATTTTAATTGGGTATTAAAGTCATTACAAAAGTTTTTTAGTGTTATAAGTTATAATATTATCCTATCGGATCCGTTTTTTGCATAAGAAGGAATAGTTCTACATAAAACTGATAAACCTATTAAAATTGTGGTAGGATGATGCCTAAACTATAAGATTTTATTTAATTTTCAATTAAAATATTGAACTTAATATTAAATTTTACAGAATATTGTATATTTAAAATAATAGGTGATGTGGTCTAAAAACAAAAAATAGCGTAGGAATAAGCCTAGGATAGCAATACTTGAACGTATTGAAATCCCGAAATCTCCACGTAAAAAAATAAAAATAATGAAATATGGCGGACCGCTATTAATTACCAAGATATTTAGTAATATAATACAACTTGTGCTTGACCTTTAAATGCCAAGGCTCTCCATTTTGACAGTAATAATACACATTTCTTAGTTATCCACAATATTGCACAATGAATCAAACTAATTACCAGTAAAAGGCAAATTGAACATATTTCAAGTGATTCGTACACAAAAGCTCCGGTTTTTTTGGATTCAAAAAATACTACCAGTAACTTGAATGTTTACTGTTTTGGTAACAAAACTACAACATACTTTATAAATTCTTAACAGCGTTTAATGTATGAAAATATTTTTAGCAAATGTTTGCAATAAGATATAAACCAACTTTCTTCAAAATATTTCTTGTCTTGGGGTGCAAACTAGTTCGCGTCCACAGTAGAATACTGTACGTGCACCCTGGGTAACTCTAAATGAGCTAGAACGCTTCGGCAGCCAGACCAATATTTAATTTGGATTTCCTGGCTAAAAACATGCAAAGTGACTCTGACAATCCAAAATCAAAAAATGGCCCTTATCAGGTCCAATTGACTAAAAAGCTTGGACCTTCAGTCCGAGTATGCCAATTGAACATAGAAGGCATAAGCCGAGCCAAGAGTGAATATCTTTCCAAACTCATGCTGGAACATTTCATTGACGTTTTTCTAATCCAGGAAACTCATGCTTTCATAGAGGATGACACTCGTAAACGAGTACCTACGATCTTTTAGGAGCCACTTATCACAAAGCGTACAGAGTTGCCACCTACGTGAGGTCAAATATCGAACATGCACAGCTTATTTCTGCAGAATCCACAAATGAAATCCATTTAGTAACAATAAAGCTGGAAAAGTCACCATTAACAACGTCTACAAGCCGCCAAACAATGAATGGCCTCCTGATGTTCTGCCCGATACCAACCATCCAACTATATACGCTGGTGATTTCAATAGCTATCGCGAACAATGGTAATATGCTCAGAATAATGACTGAGGAATTGCATTTGTCAACTGGGCGGAGAACAGGAATTTGTATCTGATTTTTGATGCTAGAGATTTGGGTACTTTCCGGTCTGCCGCCTGGCAATGAGACTATAACCAGGACCTCTGTTTTTTTTTCTTATGACAATGAAGGCCGCTCAACACCTACATCGAGAAAAGTGTTAAATAAATTTCCCCACACAGACCCATGATTCTTAATATTGGCCTATCAGTCCCAAGTATTACATCTGTGCCGCGTCCAAGATGGAATTTTCGAAGGCAAGCTGGCAGGGTTTTTCAGACCACTTGGATGAATACGTCTTCATTCCCCAGACCCAAAAAACTACGGCCGTTTTATCAAAGCTATTATTGCCGCTGCCAAGAAGCACATTCCTCGCGGATACCGAAAGGAATATATTCCGGTATGGAACGAACAATGTGAACAACTTTATGAAGAATTCAATAGAAGTATAAATAAACCAGGTAAACGCAGCCAGAAAAACGCGATGGTATGAGACAGTAGAAAACATGAGCTTTAAGTAGAAAGGCATGGAATGCATTGCGAAAGTTGGGCGGAGCCAGTAACAACTCTGGAGCAAAACCTGGCACCCCAGTGAATCATATAGTAAACCACATAGTACAGAACATACTACAGAAATAAAACGAAAATTTACGACCCTAAAAGCCCAATGCCCAAACAAAACACATCTATCCGTGGCATTTACAAAGGAAGAATTGCAGTAATCACTGAAACAAACTAAGAACGGTTAGGCCCCTGGGCTGGATAATATTCATCTAGAACTTCTAAAAAACCTAGGCATTAAGTCCAGTTTCTTCTCTAACATCTTATATAATGGTATCCTGCCAAGTGAACTAAAATAAATAAAAATTATAGCAATTTTAAAACCTGGGAAGGCACCAGATCTGGTTTGACTTTAACATAACCTTTTGTCACTGTTGATGATTTCCATCTACCATGTCGTTTTAGTGTGACAATGTCTTTACCAACGTCGGCGTCGGCCAAAAAAGCAGGTGTCCTGCGGAAAAGCAGTGACACAGTGAAAGTTGACTGTGTTCTAAAGTTTGTATATATATATATATATATATATATATAATATATATATATATATATATATATATACAGGGTGTAAAAAGTATGATGCTCACGATTTTAATGGGCGATAGAGGAGCTCAAAACAAATCGAAAAAGCCAAAAACATATAAGTCAAAGTTAATTGTTTTCGAAATATGGCCTTTCAAAGTTTAAAAAAGTTGGCAACACCGCGCCAGTTTCATCGAAGCGAGTCTCAACTGCGAACATTTTTTGTTTGTTGTTGCATGTTTACACTTTTTTTAAGGAGATGTTCATTTAAATACAAATAATAAAAATTACTTCCTGTAATTTATTTTGATATTTAATTTGAGATTAAATTTAAGTAAAAAAACAATCAATTATTGTTTGGTTTTTATTTGTAATTAAAAAATAATGGTACTTACCACAAGAATAGGCTTAATATCCATTTTAAGAACACAAATTATTATGCTTTAAAACAGCACTTTTTGTTTTGCTTTAAGAATAAGATTTCTTGGTCGCGCACATTCCGTTTTCATCACTCTTTCGTACACTTGTAATACGTTTGTCTTGATTTTAAAACATATTGGCATATTTGCCCGATTTAAAAACAAACAAAAATATCGTGGCCGGATCGGTAAGCTTCTTTGTACAACTGACTTTACGCACAAAGGTAGCTCTGTTGCCAATTGTTTTTTAAATTTTTAGCTGGGAGAACAATTGTTGAAAATTTTTTTTTTATTTGTAGACTACAACATTTTAAACTTAGTTTATTTTATTATCAAATGAATATACAGTAAAAGTTTCCAGTTGTTACGGTTTACAGAAATAACTGCTTTCAAAGTGCATGACTTTATTATCGTTTAGACAAAAATCTGTCAAGTTTTGACACATATGTCATATAAACCTTTTGACTTATTTTGAGCTCCACTATCGCCCATTAAAATAATAAGCATCATACTTTTTACACCCTGTATATATCTCGTGCGGTAATGGTTTTTAGCGCCTTTAAACTTCACTTGTTTGCGCTAAAAGTATAATTCCCGCACCTTATATAATATACTAAACCTTGACCAGGTATGTTGCGGATATGTTAAAGGGGTAGTTATATAAAACTAAAAATAAAAATAGTTTAAAATGAAAAAAATATTTATTAAATGTCCACCCGGTGAAGCTACTTTAGTAGAGCAAATAATATAAACTCTTTGTTTTTGACAAACAAAGTAGATACTAACTTTCAAGTTTAATTAAAATCATGTACATGATAGTAGGTAAATTGTTATTTTTTTACTTACCATCGTTACACCATTTTCCTTGATTTACCGGATCTTGCCTAAAGGAAAATTTCTGCAAATCAGCATAAGTTTCTGCTAAGAATCCAATTATAAATAGACAAGATCCCGCAGAATCTAAAGTTGTCATTGTTTTAGGAGCTAGAGGAATGGAGTGTCGCGGTGAATTTATTATAATTACTGGAAGACTTACTACGTACACCCAAACAGCCTATAAATAAAAAATATGTGTAAATATAAAATACTTCCAAAACATAAATAGACCAGAAGCAATGATCGATATACAGTATATAGAGTATATATATTTTTGCCAGAAGTTATAAAGCACTAATACACGAGTCTGTGTCGTGGGGCTATTGAGACCCTATTGAACCAACCAAGTACATCTCATAACTAAAGTTTTTTTTGCAGTCCAAGATTAAATATACCTAGCCGGAACTAAGAATAATTATGCTAAATTATAGTAAGGTTTAGTGGTTAAAAAATGTAGAAAAACGCAATATTTTTTAAAACATATTTGTCCTCCAATATAAACCTTTTTTTTTCAAAATATTTCTAGTATTTTAATTTTTATAAAACCTATTGTTTTTGAAATGGGGTAAAAAGGAAAAATAACTAGTACAAGTATATTTTTGAAAATACATTTTCAAATAATTGGATATTGGTTGTAAATATAAAAATAAAATAAAAGAAGGACATATAAAATCTACAGTGATGTTATAATTCAATCAGGTATTTATTACAGGTATTTTTCGCAACTAACTACAACTTATCATATGACATCGTCTGTAAGTACAAGTTCTCGAATTGATCACTGACCAATTAGCCACCACAATTGACACTTACCATATTTAGAAAATGAAGTAACCAGAACGTTTTTGCATTTTATAGTAAGATAGAGGAAATCGATGACGCCAACGTATTGCCTAATAATTTTTCACAACAGCTTACACGCTGAACAGGTATGTAGTAAGTGTGATATCGTCGTTATTTTGACATCTTTATTTTAGAATTTTGCTAGAACTGTTTATTGTTTTAGGTGTTTGCGGTTCACCCGAAAAACAATTGGGTTAGTTTGTTTTGTTTATGGAACGGAGTTGCTGGGTAATAATTTTCATTTTCGCGACGATTACATTGTAACTTGTTTTGACGTCCCAATTCACCCCACTTACTAAACCACGACTTACCAAAACTCATCATGTAGTAACTTGTAGTTAGTCGCAAAAAATACCTTTATATGTAATAGATGAAATACCATATATCTACTTAAGGCAGTATTTCTGCTCTTACTAATAAACTAAACACCAAAAAAAAATTTGCGAAAAAGAAAGAAAAATAAAATCTAAGTATGGCTTTTTGACTCCCTGTATGGTGTGGAGTAAGTCGAAAAAGGTCTAAAAATACTGTTAACCTATTTTTATTTTGAATTTTTTACAGGTTATTCAAAATTAGGGTCGAAAAATGATATATTTTAAACCAATTTTTTTCACGTCTTTCAAAACCTTTGTATATTTTTTCACCATTAGATGCAAAAAGCATTTTATTGTGCAGGGTGTCCTAATAAGGTCGTCCTCTGGTGATATCTTGAGAACCCTTCATCGCATAGCTTTCGGAAAAAATATTTGTAGTAAAACCGGCGTCGAGAAAATGCTGGAAATTATTTGCAAGTTTCTAATTCTGTCACTAGAGGGCGTAAAACTAAGAACAAAATTAAAAACACGAATTATTTAAAAATATGCCATATTAACTTATGTCGTTAATAGTTTTTTTACAAACTTTGTAAAATAAGAAAACTTTTTTCTTTTAAGCGTTTTTTCTTAACCTGTCAAATATATGGAGGGGGGAGGAGCGAATGTACATTTTGAAAAAACTTTTTTTCGGCTTAACCGATTTTGATAAACTAGGTCTCGTTTAAAAGAGCTTTTTCCAGAGCTTAAGATTTGGTATAATAAATGTATTTTTGTGTTTTATCCCTAGAGACTGATTTGTGTCAAAGTCATAATTTTTTTTTAAGATTTAAATACAATGGTACTACGCCGCGTTGTTTATTTGACAGCTTAAAATAGGAAAGGATACAAGTAATGCAGTTTTTCGGCAATAGCTCAAGAATTAAATAAGATATCGAAATGCGGTTTTCACCAGTCCCTTTACTTTTTTATCCTGTATAATAATAATACCATTATATTTAAATTTTCCGAAAAAAATGACAAAATTTATAACTTTGACACAAATCAGTCTCTAGGTATAAAACAAAAAATAAATCTATTATACCAATATTTTATCTTAAGCCCAGGTAAAAGCTCTTTCAAACGAGAACTAGTTAATCAAAATCGGTTAAGCCGAAAAAAAGTTATTTAATTTTTTTCAAATGTCCATTCGCCCCCTTCGCACGCTTCAAAGAAAAAAAGTTTTCTTATTTTACATAGTTAGTGAGAAATTTATCAACGACACAAGTTAATATGGCATATTTTTAAATAATTCGTGTTTTTAATTTTGTTCTTAGTTTTACGCCCACTAGAGGCGGAATAAGAAACTTGAAAATAATTTGCAGCATTTTCTCAAGGCTAGTTTTTCCCATAAATATTTTTTCCGAAAGCTATGCGATGAAGGGTTCTCGAGATATCTCCGGAGGACGACCTTATCAGGACACCCTGTATAATAGCAACTGATTTTAAATTCTCGACGGTTTTCTGAATAGACAGTAAATATGAATAGCTTTACAGAGTAAAGTCCGTGGTAAATATAGAAAATAAGTTTAACATTATTGGTCAAACTTCACCTAAAAACATTTTAAAGGAGCGTAGGTTCCATCAATATTATGTGCAAGCACTTTGAAGAGAGATTTTAAAAATAGGATAGATTTTTGTAATTTGTGTCTTGCGTGTCAAGTCAAAATTAATTTTTTAATATTTTTTTAAACCTTGTTTATGTAACATATGTTCCGAACCTTTCTGAGAGAGCATATCAGCATATCTCGATTTTTGTTGTAAACGTTTTTCTAAAGGATTTACATCAAAAACATGTTTATATAAAAAGTTTAATTTAACGAAAATCTTAATACTTAATTCTAATTTAAAACATAAAAAAGAACTTACACTTAAATATAAAATATTCCAATAAAATACGATTGTTGGCAAAAAGTATTTATACAAAAAATCTGTCTATAGTGAAAACTATAATAATTGTCTTTGGTACTATTAAAGGCAAATAAGATGTGGACTAATTTTATTAAGAGAACTTTGACCCAAAAACCCTCAAAAAAGAGATCAATTTTATTATAAAGTTTTAAAAATAAATTGATGGTTTGTTTCATTCCGAAAAGCTGTGTAGGTGTGAGAAACTTAATAAATTTCCTATGACCTGAAAAACGTTTTTATTTGGCCATCCCAAGATAGCAAAGTAAAAACTACTGATCGTAATTTATATTGTATAATAATTTTGAACCATGAACCAAACTATTACATTCATCCAGAAAATGAAATAAAAATGGATTTTTTTTTGCAATTATAAAATATGGTCAATTTTCCATGCAGATGAAGGTAACAGGGTTTAAAAAATATTTTAGGTAGGTAAATTTAAAACATCCAACTTTGGTTGATGTTCTAGAGTTACGCCTAATAAACCCCTCTGTCTGCAGTACCGTTAATAAAATATTATTTAAATGGTTTAAAACAAACAAAAAATATGTTTTTGCAAAATTAACAAGATAAAGCAACATATCAACATATATAATATTAGTTAAAAAAATTACCTGAAACGTCCAAAATATTGCAAACCGAATAGTATTGCTTTTCTTGTCTTCAAATTGTTTATCTCTACCGATTTTGATTATTCTGTAGAATAGATACCCAGATAGTCGCATACCCCATAGACAGACAAATGTAGTCACCATAAGTTGTCGGCTATCATAGCTTTTCTAAAATTATAAAAATGGTCTATACAAAAAATATTAGTGTCAAATATACACTATTTTGCATTTTTTTGCGTACTATAAATAAAAAATGTGTTTCCTGTCATTAACATACTTATATATGCTATGCTAAATGATTCTGTTTTTAAGAAGGACCTAACAGTTATAGTAAATATGTTTTTCATATGTATGTAAAATATTATAAAGGGGCGTCCATAAACTACGTGAGGCATTTTTTAGGATTTTTTTTGACCCCACCCTCCATCCTCCGCCCCCTGGTGAGATTTCGTAAGATTTTTCTCAACTCCCTGCCCCCCTCTCCAAATCTTAGGTAAGATTTTTTTTTATTTATGGTTTGACTGTAATCGCGATGGATTATAACTGTATTGCTCTGCGGGGTTTTGACAAATACGACAAACACTATTGTGTGAAATTTCACCATAGTTTCATTCTAGAAACATTTTTTACTTTAATTTAACTTTACTTTCACGCAACTTTAGACCGTTTTCTACTAGAAAAAAATGACGTGATATTTCCTAAGACCCCCCTCTCCTCCGTGAGATTTAGAAAGATTTAGCTTTACCCCCTTCTTCCTTGAACACCTCACATAATTTATGGACGCCCCCTAATAAGTAACATACTATGCCATATTGTTTACTCGATCGGTACAAAAAATATTTAAAATTAATTTTTAAATTAAATTCTCAAACACGGCATAAAAACAATATTCTTAGGAATATAAACTATAATGTCGGCTAATATAATGCTGACACCGGCATTGCTGACTTCTTTATTACACCAACCCTTAGATATAAAATTATCTGAAAGGGTGGGTGCTGACAACTAAACACCTTATCCCCAACTTGTACCATTAAACATAAAAACTATTTCTCTCCAATGCCACTTAAATATTTAAGCTAAAGTCTAATATACTAGGAGACCATGTTTATATTAAGCAAAACATAAATAAAAAGTAAAAAAAATATTTTTAAAAACAAGCTTTTATTTACATGCACTAAAAAGAAGAAAATAAACTTTAAGTTAAATTAAAGCCATCAATTTATTACATTACACAATTTATATAATATAAAAGCATGTCGCAAGGTTTACCTATTTTATAAACAAAAATATTTTTTTCTTAGGATTACTTATTTCAAGATCAAGTTACATATTGTATTCTTGTTTATCTGCACAGGTAAATCTAGCGACAAGCTTTTATATCATATAAATTGTGTAATGTAATAAATTGATGGCTTTAATTTAACTTAAAGTTTATTTTCTTCTTTTTAGTGCGTGTAAATAAAGGCTCGTTTTTAAAAATGTTTTTTTACTATTAATTTTTTTTAAATTTATTAGTCATCGCTGGACATGTTTTCAAGTCTGTCCACCACCAAACTATACCTAACCTTAAGTTTTCCGCTATTTAAAATTTTTCCTCTTGAACTCTTTCATTTAATATCCATATTATGGGAGGGGGCATCAAAAAATATAGCACATTGCCTTTGGGATTCCGCCATATTGGATTTAGGGTAACATCATTTTATTTTATGTATTCTTCTCAGCAAACCCTTTCATTTGACACCCATATCATGCTAGTGCATAAAAAATAACTAGTCCGCCATCTTAGACGGTCCGCAATATTGAATGTAGAATGAGGTCATTTAGCTAATCATGCATTGTTATCCAAACTAAACGTGTATGCTAATTTATATACACATACATATTAGAGGGTAGTTGGTTATAGCATTTTAAACAATTATACAGAGTGTTACAAAAAAAAATTATATTAATTGAAAAAAATATTTATATGATTAATATATATATTTACATATATTTATTAAAAAGACCTCACAATTACTACAATGTGTGAGTGAAAAAATAAATAAATTAAAAAAACTCAAAATTTAGAAAGCTTTATTATTATATCTAAAAATCTGAAATAAATTATAGGATATATATATATATATATATATATATATATATATATATATATATATATATATATATATATATATATATATATATATATATATATATATATATATATATATATATATATATATATATATATATATATATATATATATATTTTAGAATTATTAAAATACCCACGAACATTATATAGAGTGTATGAAAACAAATTATTTTTAATTATTAATTTTTTAAAATTTAATATATGTTTTATTTGTATACATTCTGTATATTATTTTTACATATTGTTATAAATAGTCCCATAAGATAAATCTACTAAATATATTTTCAAAAAAATTCTTTAATATCAAAAATTTTATACAACTATATTAAGTTTAACTATAATTTTAAACAGACTTACCCTGTATCTGTATACCCTTGACCAAATGTTTGTTTTTTTTATATACCTAAATAAAGTTGCTACAATGACTTAAAAAGTTCTTAAAAATGTTATGTACAACTTGTTTGGAACAATCTATATAATATTTATTAGTATTTTTAAAATAATTTTAATTAAAATATATATACTTCACCATATTTTTAAATCTCTTTACTTAATAATAAAGTAGTTATGAGGATTGTTTTTTTTTTAGTTTTTTTCAATATATATTTTTTTTTAACTCACACGGTACAGCAATAATATTTTTTTAGAAACTATGTGTATAGAAATATACAAAAAATATTTTCCAATTTTGACCTCAGAGAACCCTGAGTAAAATGTTTTATTCATATTTCCCGAAACTTAGGTGTTTTTTCATTTTGATATCAGCCATTTTGGATCCGCCATCTTGGATTCAGATTTTTTCCAATTTCGTGATTGGTGACCCCGAAAACCTCCGAGTAACAATAATCAGGCCAAAATATCACGTAAAAATGGGTTTTACTCAAAGACTAAAATTTTCAGTCGCCACTTATTCAAAATTTCAGTCGCCACTTATTTAAAATTTCAGTCGCAACTTATTCAAATTGGGGCAGAAATTAAAAAAATCTTAAAAAGGGCTCCTAAAATCTTTTCCAAATTTAATAAGCTTTTCATAAAAAAATCGGAGAACCTAAGCGTTCTGTAGCCATTTTCGAATCAGTCTAACTCAAGGAAGTTTAAAGGTTAGAAGTCAATACTATGGCCTATTCGATTAAAATGTCCGCCCATCAAATGAATAACTGTCATGAGAGGCCCCCTCGATTCTGCGCAGTAACGAAATTCCCTTAAATATGGTGGCAGATGCCTACCTACACACAGTTGTAGGTAGGCAACATATTACTTTTGACAGAGCCGGAGTCCTGTTTTTGTAAGGACGGCGCGGTGTTTATCAAACAATCCGCGCGTGCGACTTCCCAGTTTCTTTGTTCCCATCCCAGAGTGTTCGACTGAATCTGCACCGCAGAAGTTTTTCCTCCAAATATTTAGGTCTGGTGTAGGTAAACCCCCCTTTACTACACTTAACGGTACGTCAGTATTGAAGCCTCAGCCTTGGTGGACTGTATGACGATATAAATAATGCCTATGTAAAAAATTATATACTTCTCGTTAAGTTTATTTAGGTTATCTGCATGAGGTAACACTATTTTATTGTACTTTTATACAAATTATAAATTTATAAAATATTGTATTACCCTAAAACACAAACAACCAGTTCAAATTATGGTAAGTTTTTACTTTTCTTGACCCTTGCCTATTTCGATGTTTTTTTACATACAGAGCACTGATTACAAATCTAAAGTAAGTATTTTTCGTCAACGTTTTATTTTTCAGATATCGATCCTTAAATATGATAATTAGATTAAACCCATTTACACTATCTTGCCCTTTTTTAATCACAAAGTTGGTGATAAGTACATGAAACTCATACAATGTTTGAAATTTATTTTAAAAAATCCTGTTGTCAATTATTTTATTAAAATTTTTGGTAAAAATACAAAACTCCCAATAATACCAACCATTTAAATAAAAGGCTGCGAAGTGGCGCCATCAGTTCTTTCCATGTTAAATCAGATGATACAAAATCCAATATCACACAATAATTTAAAAAATATGCTATTGGCAAGGTGCGAAGTATATGGTGGGGACAGCTGAATCGAAGACAGCGCTCGATGTGGTCAAATTTTTCAATAAATCATGCTCAATTCAAATGTAAACTATTAGATAAAAATAATAAAAATGGTGCATAATAGTTTTTGTGTGCTTAAATGTCAGAATACTGGCAGAAATAGTTACTGCAAATTTTATACCTTTCCAACTGCTATATAGTTGGAAATTAGAAAAAAGGTCAAAATGGATAAATGCATTCGAGGTTAGGCGAACTTTCAAATTTGACGTAAAAAAAAAGAAAAAACTTATCGTTTCTTGCCGTGTACCGTTTGATCCTGCCTTTTCCTGAAGTTTTTTAATGATTTGCGAGATTCTTTTTAATAGACTAAGTAGTACCTGTGTAGTCTCCTGTGATTTTGAATAGAGAAAATGGCTATAAAGCCTTCAAGTAAGTAAATATATATTAGCCCTAGACTCGTAAGTTTGTCAGGTGATTTTTTACTTATCAGACTAATTGCCGATGTTTGTCTAAGGTTAATAAAAAAACTATTCATAAATTAAAAATAAATTATTATTTTTAAAAAACCTGTTTAATATGTTACATTTTTAAATATATTTTTTTATTTTTTATTCTGACATTTGTAATGTTATTTAATTGTCATTTGCATTGATTACACCGGATTAAGATAATATATAGAAAGGGATACAATCCAATGCATCATGGGAAATGTGTCAGGGGCGCACCAGAGTGTTCTTTACACTAAAGTAGTTTTATCCCAACTTCCGCAATAACAAAATTAAGGATGGAAATACTTTAGTGTTCAAGACACACTCGTGGCGGCGCCACCGCTTGACACATTTCCCATGATGCATTGCAGGATTAGATACCTTTCTTATATATTATCTTACACCGGATAACCTTATTCCCCAATAATAAGGTCCGAGTTCGATTCTACAAAACTCCAAGAACTTTTTTTTATTAAAAACACACTTTTTATACTTACTGTCTAAGCTTTAAAATTGTTTATTCACTATTGATATTGTACTCCACTTTTACAGTGCTGAACAGGTTTATATATTATATTAATTTACGAAAAATAAATAAATATTATAAGTAATGTTACACCTCTCACATGGCATTGAAGCATGATTTATTGCAGCCGTCAGATGTCGTTGTCATCGCGCACGGTGCCAATAATAGTTTCGTCTATTAACCAACAATGTTGTGCAAAAAAAAGGTGAACGAACGGTTAGTCTGAATTTGACATTTGATGATGTCAACTTTATATGTGGTAACAAAGAATTATGGAAGTCCGAACCTGACCTACGATTCATTGTGCAAACTCCGCGGGGCCGATTCCCCTATTCCCGCTGCCCTGCACGCCTGGACTTGTTCTACAGCATTGGCCTTCCATACACCTTTAAACTTCCTTGGTCTAACTCGTATTATGCCTCGTGTATCATTTTATATGTTAAACTGTCATATGACTTTAGCTGTTGCAGTCCATGGGACTGGATTTAATTTAATGACTTTCGTGTTAGCCAATCTATGAACGCTAAATACATGAGATTAAAGTGCCCTAATGTGCGAAAGAGTTTGTTGTTTATCTTTTTGGTACAGTAACTGAAGACCTGAAAGAAGAGAGAAAAACTTTATTACGATTCCGACGTGGGAACTCGCTGAAAATGGCTCCCCCAAAGTCCCTAAAATGAGTTACCCGCGAATATCTGTCAAAATATGCGAATTGGAGAATTTTTGTTTAGACAAAAAATGAACATCATCTCGATATTTACAAAAATGGTCCTTACCATTTTTTTCGCAACACCAATATTTTTCGCAAAAACGGCCGTCAAAAAATCCATAACATTCCACACTGTAGATGTAGATGTGGTAGTAGGCTAAAAAATGCAGATGGGCAAAACAATTTTTTATCAAAACGCAAGAAAGATGGTGAAGGAAATTTTTTGGGATCATTGAACACTTGCTAAGGTGTTATTATAAAAAAGAATATATAGAATAGAATAAAAAACCATTAAAAAAAATATCAATAAATTAATGAGATACTCTCAAAATATTGTGAAAAAAAAACTTTTACCGCTTTTTTTAATATTCTAAAAAAATTAGAATGGACCCAAACTCATATGCAATGATAGGTACGGGTTTTCTCATTCCGATGAACTTTGAATGATTAAAAAATGTACATTATTGCCCGAGTAATGGAACAATTTGTCCGCCCGCTTATAAGTGAATCCAAGAAGATAGCGGCATTCTAGCGGTAGAGTGGCCGCTAAAATGAAGGAACTTTTGGGTCCCGTTAACTCAAAAACTATCGGTTTTCCGAAAAAAGTTATAAAGACCATTTTTGTAAATTACAAGGCGATCTTCATTTTTTGTCTAAATAAAAATTCTCCAATTCGTATATTTTGGCAGATATTAGCATTAAACCCATTTTTCGTGCCTCGAGGGGCCATTGTCAGCCCTTTCCCACCTGTTAATGTTGATAAACTTTTTTTCGTTCAAAAGCATCACCAAAGACCTAAGAATTGCGCCACAAGGAAAAACAGTACAGATTTATTTCCAGCTTTGTAACTTCATTTACTGGACTATTTTAGTGCATAAGCAAATTCTAAAAGATTTCGTAAGGAAAACCAAATAACTGTATTGCGTTCTCAAAAATGCTTAAATGTTTCCTTAGACCTATGGAATCCTAAAAGGGTTTTTAGGTTACTATGGTTAGGTTAGTTAGTTAGGTTAGGAAGAGTTTAAAATTATTCTCAAATATAAAAAATAATAATTTATCTGTGACGATCTTTAACATATTAGCCAGAAGGTGCATTTACATTGTAGTGAAAATTTAAAATTTGCATTATAAACCTAAAACACTATACCTTATTGCCTCCTTGCCCCAGAAAAAAGGTTAGCAAAGCTAGTATCATGAAATTAATTCCACCAGCAAAATCCGTCACTTTGTCCATTTGAAAAATGGCGGCAATAAGAAAAAATATCACCTGCATCGTTACCATCACTATCGCGCTAATGGCAAAGTGGTCTTCATCCAAAATATCAACAGCCATTTTTTTAAGTTGTCAATGATTTCTTTAATATTCTGTAAAAAAACATAAAAAGGTATATAAGTATATAAAACAAAATAAATTTAATGGATACTATGGGGACGCTTGTATACGAAAAAAAATATTTCGCAAATGTGGCAATGCTGCATATACAGGGTGTCCCAAAAGTAATGAGATACAGAGCAACAATAGGTTCCTTAGGTTAAGATAATGCAACTTACGTAAACTTGCCTAATCCCAAAGTTGATAATAACTAAGACACAAACTTGTAATTTTGTTTTTGTTTTTTTGTAATAATTCTTTAACCAAATGACGTAGCGGTACAAAATTAAGGATTGGGGGTTGTTTGAGGCGAGAAATTCAAATTCGTCCATGCCTTTACGGTTGCTACTAGGGGCGCTTGCTACGGCCTATCCCACTTGTTTTAGATGGCATAACTTTTTTTTAAGCTTAGTATATTGACCTTTTTATTAAAAATAGGTTACTATATTCCGTCTGCATCAAAAATGAATACCTCATTTAAGTCTATAGGAGCAACTGTTTTCGAGATAAACTCACTTTAAAGACCCCGCAATTTTCTTGTAGTAAATGGGTTTTGGCCATTTGTTTTCAAACTTTGGCATAGTGATAGTTCTTAACACGCTGATTAAGTCTCCAAGGGCACAAAACCCGAAAACTCCTCCAACTCCCCTTAAATCGCCCTCAAAAGTCTGAGGATTTGGGGACTTTTAAGGGTGATTTTGGGGGGGTTAGAGGGGTTTTCGGGTTTTGTGCCCCTAAAGACTTTTAATTAGCGTGTTGAGACTATTACTTTGCAAAGTTTTAAAACAGTTGGCCAAAACCCATTTTCCATAGAAAAATTGCGGCGTCTTTTAAAGTACGCTTATCTCGAAAATAATTGCTCCTAGAGACTTAAATGAGGTATTTATTTTTGACGCAAAGGGAATTATAGTAACTTATTTTAATAAACAGCTTAATATACCAAGCTTAAAAAAAGTTACACCATGTAAAACTAGCAACATCAAAAGTATGGACGAATTTGAATTTCTCGCCTCAAAGAACCCCCAAATCACCAATTTTGTACTGCTTTGTCATTTAGTAAAAAAAAAAAAACTCGACAAAGTTAAAAGTTTGACACCCTGTATCTAAGTTATTATCAACTTTGGGATTAGGCAAGTTTACGTAAATTGTATTATTTCGACCTAAGGAATCTACTGTTGCTGTGTGTCCCATTATTTTTGGAACACCCTGTATATAAAGAATTTTTCCTAGGTAACCACAACATACCGGTATCACAGGTATCACAGTATAACTAACAGAAAGCAGCACGCTTTCAGGAATTAACGGGAAAGTACGGTCATTTTTCTTGCGCAAGATCAGTCAACGTTTTGCTGAGATTTCGTGTCTTTGTGCTTAAAAATATCAAAAGCGCCGCCAGAGAGAGATGGTGCTGCCTGTTGGTTATGCTGTGCACAAGTAAATATGGTACATGGTTAGCTAGCAAAAATTTGCTTATAGCTGCTTAATCATTTAATGTCAGTAAATTTTTACATTATGGAATACTTGAATGAGTAATCGAAAAACATTATTATTTCAGCTGTTTTTTTTAATTATTAATAATTCCTAAAAAATATTTTTCGGAATAATAAAATCTGCTTAAAAAATTGGTTTCTTGCGCTTCAACTGTATAAAATATTAAAATAAACCTTATTGATTTAACTGGTAAGTATTTTTAGCTATATTTGTTAAATACTTAATATGTTACATGTTTACAATAGTGTAAAGAAATTAAATGTACAGGCTGTCCCATTCTAGACACCTTTATAGGGCATCTCCTTAATTTTTAGTGCTATCAAAAAAGTTATGAGGTCATGTTCTCTTTTTGGGTCAAACATACAATGGTAAAATCAAAATTTGAAAATTTTCGCTCGCCTAAGAGATACTGAAAAAATAAAAAAAATTGACAATTTCAGAATGACCCTATATTTTCTAAGTTAAAAGAGATACAGAAAAAATGTATATAGAAAAGTTTCTTTATAATAATTGTTGAATAATCTGCCGTTGTTAAAATAAGTATAAACGGTCAGGTAAAAAAGTTATCGGACCCAACCTCATTTTTTTTAAATATACATCCTGTATATTTGAATTTAAAAAGAAAGCATATAAAATTATCCTTTTAAAAATATAAGACACCTTAAATAATATTGGGTTTTTATTACTTTATTTCTTTGAACTACAATGGGCTATGAAACAAAAGCTAATATCCTAGAAACAAAGCTATGTTGACATTGAAGACAATACACAATATTTTTTAACATACAAATAGTAGAAGAAATAGTTGGTACAAAAAAGTAAATTAAAAAACTATAGAAACTTTGAAACAAAATAAAAGATTAGATTAAGGGAAAAAATAACGGTAATCATCGCAAATATGACTGGCCTTTTGCTCGTGATCGTTCAATAACCGGTTTTTTTTCGGGAATGAAACAAACCTACAATATTCTAAATATAAAAGACAAGTTCTTTATTTTTATTAAAAAAAATTAGGTCCTGTGTGTCCTATGTTAATACCATTTTGTGACGAAAAAAGGGAATTACTGTTCAAACGTTTTTTTTTGCATATTTCAAGAAATTTAATACATTTGGGAACTTTAAAAGGAGAGTATAAAAGATATTTTAAATATATTTGTTTAATTTACCCAAATGTGATGATTCTATTTCGGTTCGATTTTGGAGATAACAATAAAGGTATAAGCAAATTTTGGACAGCCTGTATACATGCATTACAAGTTTTGTACTTAACCTATTAACATTTGCTATAGGAAAAGTAAAAAAAAGTAGTTTAAATCTCATTATCTTCCAATAACAACTAAAAGCCACTCCTACTCGACCTTTAATACCCAAACAAGGGAAAATCGATTTCAGCTTGATATCGAAAATAGAGCAAACTGAGGGAAGTCCAAGGTCATTAGCAGCATCCTCAGAAATCAATATAAATGAAACTTAGTTGTTTTATTTTAAAAAAGAAGTATTTCTATAATACCAAAAAAGATATATTTAATATCAACCGTAAGTCCAAAATATATTTTATTCCGTATTTTTGATTGCATCTATTAATAAAAAAAAATATGTTGCTAAAAGTTTTGAAATCACTTAACTTTTTCCTACTTAACAATATTAACCGTACTACTAGATACCCGTACTGATAACTGCATTTTGTTTTATTTTTACCATTATAACCTTTTAATATTCTTAATAAAATCTAAATGGATCTTAAGGCCATTACAACAAGAGATCTTGAAATTCCAAATAAATTTCTAAAAATATTTCAGAAATTTAAATAAAACAACATTCATCACACTCATGCAAGTGAAGTACATTAAACATATTCCTAAAATTTTGCTATTTTTACCACTATATTATGGGTGATGTATTTATTCTTAGTTGTAACAGTCTTAGCACGAAGTCATACGAACAAAAAAACAACAATTTTAGAATGCTAACACATAAAACATTATATTTCGTGCAACAACTTACAGCTTAACATTTTTGACTGAATGTTAAAAGGCGTCATGACGCTGTGCGTCGCCTCTCACTGACGTAACATCTGGGCAACTGAAATTTCAGCGTCTAAAATTTGGCGCGGATGTTTGCTAACAGAGTGAGATGGTAAATATAAAAAGCTTAGCGTCGTGTTTCTATGGAAATTGCTACCAATTACTCTCTCGTCATCCTACTTTATGCAAATGCATACTTTGAATAGAAAAAATGTTTTATATAGAGGGTGTTTAATTTAGTAGTTTATTGCTATTTCCGAAATGATAAAGGACTGCAAGGTTGGTAAAATAAAAGAGTTGTCTGTATTAAATAAACGTTAACTCAGATATTTTAAGAAAAATGTAAATTACCAAAATTTAATTTTTCAAAAAAAATTAAAACATTATTTGTAGAAAAAAGGTTTTTAATAATTCTGAGTTACTTTCTTGAAAAACAATATTAAATTGTTTTAAATTTTTTCGCAAATAATGCAAAACAAAAATTTAAATAAACTGTTTATATGTTCACAAAATTTTCCAGGTTAAAAAACGGTTCTTTGGTTCTTGTTTTTGAGATGGCTTTGAAACAATTGCAACAAAACGTCTTTAACAATATTAAATATGCGTCAAATAAAGATTAACATTATTCATTAACCAAATTAATTCCTGATTGATTTATCAATTATTACCCCAGATACCTTGTCTTTAAGGTAACTAAACAGAACTAACTAATATACCAAATAATGTAGAGGATCTTCGGGGCGAAATACAATTAGCTTCTAATAAAATAACATCTAAAATATTTTCAAAAAGTGTATAAAAGAAGAAAATATATTTTGTGCATAATAATTGACATTTTGAACATCTAGATATACAATTTAGGTTATGTTTTTTTGACAAGGAATCCGAAAAATCCTCATGGAAATTGGTTTTCAACATGCTGATCAAAAGTCTCGACCCACCCAAAGGGGATCTCACACGGCCCCTCAACACGCCAAAGTGCAACATATTACAACTTACATTTCTTAAAAGCGTTTTTTTACTGTCAATCCCTGTCCCCCACCTCTTTTTACAGTCTCTTCTTTCCTTATCCACCTTCACCCCGACCTCCAGCGCCCCCAAAGATCAAACAGTAGTAGAGAAAAGATCCCACGGTGAAAACCCTCACAATCAGTAAAAAAATCAATAAAAAAGTCTCCGGTAGAAAAGCTCCCGGTTAAAAAAGCCCCTTGATAAAAAAAGACCAAGTAAAAGCGCCATTTTTTTGAAGTTTCTTTGTCAAAATGTGGCTAAATTAATTTAAAAATACAAAATAGAAGGATATGTTAAGAAATTTTTGCCATGAAAGATTCAGTAAAAATGTAATTTTTCTCCAAACATTTTTTTCACAAATAAATTTTCAGTTTGATCATTTTTAATTCCTTCAAATTTAATGTTTTTATACTTTAAGGGTGTATTGACGTCTAGAAGGTCGAATTTCAGGCGTTTTTTGACGGTCGATAAAAAATAATATTATTTTATATATCGATTTTGTTATCGTTTATTTATTAAAAATTTAAAAATTCACAAAAAATACTTCAAAAAATATGGAAGTTAGACGCTTTTGAAGGAGAGGAGAGAAAAGCGTGTGCAGCTTGTCACGATTTTCTTTGTTCTGGTCATCTGAAAAATAAAAAAATCTAGATTCTTCATCAGTACAAATATCATTATGGCAGAAACCAGGAAATATAAAAAACATTTTTTCTTGCAAAATGGCGGTTTCGATTTTTTTAGTTATTTTTTAACTTTTTTGAATTTTTAATTAATGGAAAAAATTAAAACTTTGATTTTTTGTTGGGTTTCCCTGCAAGAGGGTAATAAAGAAAATCTTTTTTAAAAAAGCGGTATTAGAACTTAAGATTTTGGTGATAAACGTTAAAAAGTAGTTTCGAAAAACGCTTTAAATTTTAAAGTTAAGTTTCAGGCTATTCAGATAGAAAAACATAAACTTAATCTCAATCGCGATTCCGCTCCACTCGGGCCCTTCTAACGTTTAAAATTAAACTATTTGAAAATCTTTTAAGAGAGCATTCTTGACTTCCTAAACATGAAGCTTAAAAAGTCGATTCTAGCTTTTGCCGCTAACAAAAAACCCACAAATAAAATGTAGCTTAAAATTCAAATACGTTTTATCTTCATTAAACCTATTTTAGAATAATTTTAAATATACCGGGTGGTGCATCGCCAGACTGGCCATAGGAAATCCCATGTAAATTTTGATACATTGAAATATTGGCTCCCCTATTGAATTTACAACAAAATTGTATAAGCCTAGTCGTCCACTGGAAGGAAAAAAGTGCTACGAGCTCACGCACATGAGCTACAACAAGCATGGCTATAAGACATCCTGAGCAGAAATTGTCGTGCGACACGGAGGTCGTGTCCAAGCTGGCTTAAGACAAGCGATTGGGGACAGGGTTGTCCATCGGCGGCTGTCACACTGTTCAGTAGCGACAAAGTAGCGAATCAGAGTATACAATACATGTTTGCTTTCATTGTGTTTCTTTCGTTTTGTGTTTCTTAATAAGTTTGTCAGTCTCTTTCATTTTTACACTTGCAAGAAAATGTCAAAACTATATAAAAAAATAACCAAAGCAACATAGCTGACTGATGTTCGCTGACTAAATATAAAATAATCGCGCGGCTACGAGCGAAAATCCCATCCTGAGGGGATCTGCCGCGCAAGTAAGTTTACGCTTGTAGCCGCCCTCTCAAAGTTGCTTGCAATGGACGAGGGTACTATTAAAAAGCAATAGTGAGGATCTGCCGCACATAGCCGCTTGTTGACGCTCGTGTCGCGTGAGCTCGTAGCCGCTTGTTTTTGCTTCCAGTGGACGACCAGCCTAAGACTATTTTGAAGACGTTGATAAGATTAGCTCACATTCTAAATTTCTTTTTTTTTTTTGATAAGGCAATTAAAAGTTATTTAAGAAAAACTATTTGTAAAATCGTTGCATACCTTAATGAATTCACGGGTAATAAAATAAAATGTCTTGTCAACTTTATAATTGACGTTTTACTTTGTATTAGTTATTTTAAAATGTTTTACAGTATTGAAGAGAAAATAACAATGATTAAATGATATTACACGGAAAATAGTTATCGAAGAGTATCCGACATGTTCTCTACGTTTTTTCCTGACAGACACATTCCAAGTAAGACAACAGTTCAAAATATCGTTCATAATTTTGAGACAAAAGGTACTGTTATTAATAAATGCAACTGCTTAGGGCGAAATAATAATGTACTCGATGGAAGAGCTCAAGAAAATAATGCCGATTTGGATGTTTTACTTCATGTAGAAGAAAATAAAGGAATTAGCACCAGGCTTCTTGGCAAAGTTGTAGGAAAGGATCACAGCACAGTACTACGCAAATTAAAGAAATATAAATATCATCCGTACAAATATCAAAGACATCAGGAATTAAGGGAAGGCGATGAGATCCGAAGAGCAGATTTTTGTTATGGAAATGGCGAATAACGATAGGGACTTCTTACGCAATATTTGTTTTAGTGACGAATGCACCTTCACATTAAACAATGAACCAAACGTTCAACACATCAGATACTGGAGCAAAGAAAATGAACACAGATTTGTATCTACAAGGACTCAATACCCTCAAATGGTAAACGTTTGGGCGGGTATATTTGGACATCGGATTATTAGACCTTTTTTCTTGAATCACAATTTGGGAACAGAAACTTTTTTAGAACTATTACAAAATTAAGTGGGGCCGGCATTGGAAGAAGTTGCACCTGACAATCAAGACATTTGGTTTCAAATGGATGGTTGTCCTGCACACAATTCACGAGAAGTAAGGAAATATGTTCAAAATGTTTTCAATGGACTGACTCACTATAGGACCAAATTACACCATAAATTGGCCAGCTAGGTCTCCTGATCTTTCGCTAAACGACTTCTTCCTTTGGGGTAATATCAAAAATGTTATTTATACAAATTTGAGTTATCAAAATTTAGAAGAATTAAAAGTTTCAATTTCAGCGGCGTGCGATCGACTATCGGCATTTCAACTTCATAATGTAAGAACTGAATTTTATAACCGTTTAGGATATTGCTTAGCAATAAACGGAGGTCTGTAGAAGGAACAAGACTAATGGGAGGATTGGTATAAAAGACAATGGGAGATTAGGCACAAAAAATCCAAGAAGCTGGGCTGCCTCCGGTAGTGAAAGACGGCTCCCAGGAAGAAGAATAAAAAGAAGAAGAAACGGAGGTCTGTTTGAGCATCTAATTAAAAAACATTAGCTTTTAGTTTCAGTGTGTTGTGTTAAAACGTATTTTTAGACAGTTTTTAAGTGTGTTTTTCACCTTTCTATAAAATTGTTCAATTATGTAAAAATCTCATTATGTAGTTCAATGTAATTACTTGTATTTATTGAATGATTACAACCATTATTTTCTCTTCAATACTGTAAAACATGTTTAAATAACTAATACAAAGTAAAACGTGAGTTAAAAAGTTGACAAGACATTTTATTTATTACTGGTGGATTCATTAAGGTATGCAGCAGGTATACAACGATTTTACAAATAGTTTTTCTTAAATAACTTTTAATTGCCTTATCAGAAAAAAACGAAATTTAATATGTGAGCTAATCTTATCAACGTCTTCAAAAAAGTCTAATACAATTTTGTTGTAAACTCAATAGGGGAGCCAATATTTCAATGTATCAAAATTTACATGGGATTTCCTATGACCAGTCTGGCGATGCACCACCCGGTATAATAATAGTCCAATAAATGAAGGGACAAAGCTGTAAATGAATTTGTACAGTTTTCCCTTGTGGCGCAAATCTTAGGTCTTCGAGAATGCTTTCGAGCGAAAAAAAGTTTAACAAACATTAACAGGTGGGAAAGGACTGAAAATGGCCCCAAAGGCAAAAAAGGACGATCGCCTTGTAATTTTCAAGAATGGTTCTTATAATTTTTTTCGAAAAATCGATAGTTTTCGAGATAACGGGACCCAAAAGTTCCCTCATTTCAGCTGCCGCTCTACCGCTAGAATGCCGCTATCTTCATGGATTCACTTATAAACAGACGGACTAATTGTTTCATTACTCGGGCAATAATGTACATTTTTTAATCATTCAAAGTTGATTGAAATGAAAAAACCCGTACCTATCATTGCATATGAGTTTGGGTCCATTCTGATTTTTCTAGAATATTAAAAAAAGCGGTGAAAGTTTTTTTTCACAATATTTTAAGAGTATCCCATTAATTTATTGATATTTTTTGAAAAAATGGTTTGCTTATTAACATTTTCTTATTATGAGACCTAAGCAAGTGTCCAATGATCCCAGAAAGTTTCCTTCACCATCTTTCTTGCGTTTTGATAAAAAACTGTTTTGCCCATCTGCATTTTTAGCCGTTTAGCCACATATGTATATCCAGTGTGAAATGTTATGGATTTTTTAACGGCCGTTTTTGCGAAAAATATTGGTGTTGCAAAAAAAATTATTGGAACTATTTTTGTAGATTTTGAGGTAATCTTCATTTTTTGTCTGAACAATGATTCTTTAATTCGCATATTTTGGCTAATATTCGCGGAAAACTCATTTTCAGCGGGTTCCCACGTCGGAATCGTGATAAACTTTTTCTCTCTCGAAAGCATCCGCAAAGACCTAAGAATTGCGCCACAAATGAAAACTGTGCAAATTTATTTACAGCTTTGTGTACTTTCAGGTCTTCAGTTACTGGACTATAAGTGCATGTACGGTTTTCATACCACAATATTTTATTAGATAATTACTGGATAAGTTTTGCATAATTATCAATAATTTTAAGTGATAAGTTTTAGAATTGTTAAGCTAAAGCATAATTAGAACTTTTGTAATAAATATGAGTAACACATACAGGAATATATGGAAAAGCTGTCATAACAAATAATAATTAAAGCTTAAGCAAATTAATAACGTCTTGCTATTCCTTGCACATCCGACATTTATCTTGTGGTGGTGGGTGTGACTAAAGGTAAGTTTTTTTTATTAAAACTTTAACGTATTTAATATTTAAAACCATAGAGTGTTTACTGATGGTCATCCATTCAGTTACTAACCGTGCCCAGCGGCGCTTAACTTCGCAGATCTGGCAAAAAGCTTTTCAATTCGGCAAATATTATCGCATTCAACCAGAAACAAATGTGTATTGTCTTTGGTTGGCTGGTTGGTTTAAGCCGGGATGGTTGCGAGCTCATGTTTGCAGCAGCCTATTGGCTTATTGTGCTTCCCTTTTTTGTTATAGAAGTCTGCTTTCCTTATGTGTCTTCTGTACGTCAGTACATTGTAATTGTATATTATGTGGGAGGATGTTTCTTCCTTCTCTTCGCAAAGCTTGGGGGGCGTCCATAAATTACGTGTGGTGTTCAAGGGGGGAGGGGGTAAAGCTAAATCTTTCTAAATCTCACTTGGGGAAGAGGGGAAGTCTTAACAAATATTACGTAATTTTTTTTCTAGTAAAGTTAAATTAAAGTAAAAAATGTTTCTAGAATAAAAATATGGCGAAATTTCACACAATAGTGTTTGTCGTATTTGTCCGAACCCCGCAGAGCAGCAGAGTTATAATCCAACGCGATTACAGCCAAAACACAAATTTAAAAAAAATCTTACGTGAGATTTGGGGAGGGGGGAGAGAGTTGAAAAAAAATCTAACGAAATCTCATCAAGGGGCGGGGGGAAGAGGGGTCTAAAAGTCCTGAAAAATACGTCACGTAATTTATGGGCGCCCCATTGGATATTATGGGCTCTTGCAGATGATAATAAATTCTGGCCATCAAGTCCTACTGCATTTTTACAACAAAAGGTAAAATGTATAAAAAACTACTTTTTATTTATTTCTTTTTACAAAAACACTATTATAATTATCCCGTGTAGGGATAACTTTTTTGACAGTAGTATATAGCTTAAATTATCCTAAATAAGATAAATAATACACACATACATACAAAATCTTCGTTGGGTACTTGCCACTGCTGTCCTGGTCCCCGGATATAGATCCTGTATGTACACAAAATCGATTGACCCTTATAAATTTGCAGATCGCCAGACACTAAATACAAGAAAACCTTTTATCAATCAAAAAACCTATCAAAGTTTCGGTGGCAAGTCTACCACTGTTTTAAATATAAAATTATTGCAAAAAAGTTAAAAATAAAAATTTAGGGTATCCTGAAAGCTTTTATAAAAATTATGACTACAGGCATAAATATCACATTAAACTGTTGTAACAGGGAAAAATTTAAAAAAATAGTAAGTTAATCGATTTGAAAGTGGGACTTATATTTACGAGTACACGGATCCAAGTTACTCCTCTCGGGCTGAATCTTGGAGGTGGAAATGGCTGTTCGGACCCGAAACGTTTTTCAAGTAGCCGTTTACCTCTCCGAGTACTCGTAAATAATTCCGCTGAAGTTTTCCTGAAATGTAATGAAATAATAAATATACCTGACTCAACAGATCAAAATGACTAAATTTAATATAATTTTGGTTTTTATTTTTATTTTATTTTATACTTTTTGGTAGTTCTTCGATTACATTATCAATTTGAGTCCGGTAGGTTAGTCATTACAGTATCAGAGCCGATAAGTGTCGATTAGCAATACTTGCCGAAATGTTTCATTTTTATAAATTAACTTAAACATTTAAAAATATGCCAACATGACATTTTCTTTCACAACTTGAAATTCTAACTTTTCCTTCTCTTTTTATAAGTACTTAAATTTTTAGTTTATGCACAGTCGAAATTAAAATCATATACCCAACCTCGTGAATTAAGTGAGCAGTACCGTTTAAGAAGAACCTTTAATCTGGATATTCCTTGGCACAGATTTTTCCTTTGATATTTCCAATAATCAAACTCTTTAAAAAGCTGCCTATCCATATAAAAGAAATTAATAACGGCGAAAAGTTTAAATTTGTGATTAAAAAAATATTATTAGATAAATCCTTTTACTCCATAGGTGAGTTCTTAAACTACAGTTTTTAAATTTTATTTCTAAATAATTATTAAAATATCTTGGCCCTGTTAATGTCGCACCCACTTGGCGTAGTTGTCCATTTCGTGAACTAAATGAAATGGTTATGTAATGTTTCCACTTAGAGAAGCGAGACTAAATTACACCATCTGGACACAAAAATCATCCAGTTCCTGTACTGTATATTTAGCATTTGTCCACTTAGTGAAACAATCAGTGGTCGTTGTTTTGATTGGCATGAACGTTATATTGAATTACTAAAGCAAAAATGTTAAATATCAAAGATAATTTTTATACGCTTCTTGATCAACATTACACGGAAAAAACTAACCACAACTAACCAAAAATGTTGGATCATTGCATTGTATTACAGTAAATAGATAAATACCAATACAGGAACTGGATAATTTTTGTGTCCAGATGCTGTAATGCCGTCACGTTTCACCAAGTGGAAAAATGGTATATCCATTTCATGAACTGAACAAAGATGTTGTCCAGATGGTGAAATAAAATATTATTACACTATTTGGTTCCACTTCAGGAACTGGACATTCAGTTCATGAAATGGACAATTACGCCATACAGGTAAGTGCGACATTAATATGATAAGATTGTATTTTTCTGTATCTTACTTTTCTTCTTGACAAACACACACAGAGTTTATTTGTAGATGTTTATTTGTAGGTTTTAAATTATTTGTTAATTGCGTAAGTTTATGCTTTTAATATTTTTTTGATAATGTATCTGTGATTTTTTCGTATAATTTTGTATATTTTTACATTTTTAATAATTTTTATGTATATTTTTTAATTGTTTTATGTGATATTTGACAATATCCAATACTTTTATTTTAAGTCGGATTGAATATAAACGCTATTTATTTATTTGGCATCGAAACGTTGATGGGTTTGTTAGTTGTTAAGGTTTTTTTTGGGTTTTATCGTAATTTTTTTTGTCGATCTGCAATAAGGGTCAATTGATACTGTGCATGCACAAGATCTTTATCATGGGCCCAGGACCGAAAAGGTCCTATCTTGACGAGTACCTACAAAGTTTTGTTGATACATGAATTTTCCAGTGGCGGCTTTACAGGGACGGCAGGGTCGGCAGTGCCGACCCACTGCTTCTCAGTGCCCAATGAGTAAATAATTAATTAAAATCAAAACATTTTAAACAAAAATCTTAATCTTCTTACAGAACAACCACCTTATTTACTAGAAAGCCATTTTTGTTGTATTATTTATTGTCCGCCTATACCGATTTAATTTTTAAATCACCCGCGTAGTTTAAACCAAAGTTTTATTCCATTTCTACTTTTCGAATCGCCTTGGTATTCCCTAGTCCGGCTAAACGAGCTGTAATATCGTAATAGAAGTTGTAGTGTAATTCCGTAAGAAAGTGTATTTCATTATTATATTATTTCTATCTCATAGGTGTCAGGTAAGCCTTGTAAATTTTTTGATTTCGACAAAAATGGAGGGAAGCTCACTAACGGAAAACGAACATGGAGATGTAACCACTTTAACCAGTGATATTGTTCATTGCATTTTAAATTTAAAAAGTGGACTTTCATCTCTTTCATTCGACGAGCAAGTTAAAATAATAAATAATGGGCGTCCGACACCCAAGATGTCAAACTTAATTAATAAGGGAGATAAAGGAAGTAACAGGGCTTTTTCAAAAAATTGGTATCAAAAGTATACCTGGCTTACGGGAAGTGAAACAAAAAATAAATTGTTTTGTTGGCCATGCCTGTTATTTTTGAACCGGAACGAAAAAATTCAAAATCCGTGGTGTCAGGTAGGTTACGACAACTTGCACACAAAAGCACGATATATCAAAAGGTCATATTTACAGTCAACTTAAAATGAATCTCTGGTAAAAAACATTTACTTGTTAGTAAACAACGGAGTTCGGTTAGAAAATGTTAAACATAACGAACTTGTTAAAAAAAAATCACACCCAGGATTTGTAGTTTAGTTAGTAAGTAATTATTTAAGATAAAATATTAAACCACAAAAAAATAAAAAAAGTAAAAAATTACAAAACATTAAATAAAAAGAAATTATATATTTTTTTAAAATCATATTAAAACCATTAAAAATCCTATAATGAGCTACATAACGCTATATTTTTTATTTTATTGTTCTGTTTTCTGAGGAAAAAAATAAGTCATGCATCTGCCGACCCGGGCTGCCAACCCACGAGCCGCCACTGGAATTTTCCACAATAAAGTAGAACATATCTATAAAAAAAATTGAATATATACACTTAATGAGTACTGACAATTTTTTAATACAGTGGGCCAAAGCCAAGAATATATAGAATAAGGTTTATTAGGATTTGATAAAGTTGCTTAAACCCTTTATAATAGTTCTGGTGGGGTCCACTTTTTCCCGTTCATTAAGTACGATACACAGTGGATAATTATCTAAGTTGTTAAAACAATAGATGAATAAGTAATTCAAGGTTGCTATGGTAATCTTTTTTATTTGTATTTAACTAAACGCTATTGTTACATGCGTAACCATTATTTTTATACCCGCATTAATTTTAAGTAACTTCTATTTGTGTTGTGGATGATCGTGGTGTATTTGGAATACCTACATAATTTAATAAGGGATTTAGGGTAAGTCGTCACTGTTGAACAAAAATAGTTTTTAAAAATGGTAACAATAAAATAGTGATTAAATCGCTTTTGGATATTATATCTTAGTACGGTCGTTACTATTTTTTACTTATTCTACATCAGGTGCATCTGTTAGAGGCAAAAATATGTCACTTATTTATTTATTTGTTATTTATACAATTTAGGGTACAAGCAGGTGTAGGTTCCCAAAAAGTATTTAGCAATTGCAGCTTCAATAATTAATATAATTATTGACAATTTAGTACTTCCAACATAGTAAATTATTACTTCTATTATGTTTACATGTTAAAATATTTACTAATAATAATCATAGTAAATTTATACTTAGTCTAATTTAATTTGGAATAAGTCAAACAAATACTGCTGTCTTGTAGCTCTAGATACAACATATAACCAAGGCTGCGCAAAAAGCTCAGAAGCCTCATAAAGATTACAAAATATTTTACATTTAGAAAGTGAATTAGATTTACCTTGTTGGTTTCTAAAGATGCCATTTCAAATCGTTTTTAGTAACTGTAATATTAAATATATTATACACTCCGTTAACTCCTTTAATTAAAAAAACTTGTAAATTAATTTTGCAAATGTTTTACCTAATCTAAAATTAAGTTCCGGCATGACGTCTGCAGTGTGTATAATACACGTAACGTTTCGGCGTGTTTTCTGCCTACCATAACTTTGTTATCATTCCACATACATGTATGATATTTGGTATGTTAATTTACATATCGTTGGTCTAATAATTCTAATATACCATGTCTGTAATTTTTTTCAAATTTCACTTCTTCGCGCTAATTGTTAAGAAGAATCCTTCTGACATGTAGGCATACGCTGTATTTCCCATTTAATAATTTATCGCCAGAAATATTGACATTCCAATAACATTTTCGTGGACTTTTCTGGTCAATAATTTTAAAAAATGTTTCCCCTGTAAAAAAAATAATTAAGCACTTACAGGGTAATAAAATTAAACTGTCGATATAATAATTACTTACAAAAATTGAGAAAGCTATGTTAAATGGTCTCTGAGACATACGATTTTAAAAATCACCCATTTTACTACTGACTAACGGATTCATTAACTTATCAAATTTATAGGCACTTCCTAAGGGAGTGAAAACTTTAAATTTAAAATTAAATGAGTAGGTTTTAGGACCATTAAAAAAAATCTGGAAACAGCAAATTTTTATTGGGAACACCCTGAAACAGGATAACTGCCTCGTATATTTGGGAGGTATTTTAGAGATTGGCAATATAATTGAACCTGAGTTTCATAATTGCCTTAGAATTTAAAAAGCAGACAGGATTTTAAATACTTAACAAAAAAATTGCTACTTTTTCGACCAAGTAACGATTGCGTTGTTAAAGTTAACAATGAACTTACCAACGAACTAAACAAACAAAGAGTGAAAAATTTTGACAACGTAGCACATGTTTAAATATTTAGTATCATCTGGATATCGATAAATAATTTAGTTTGCGCTGATTCTGAAACCAAGAACACCCTGGAGTGCGTTTGACGAGGATTTCGAGCAAGGCATTGGGGCGAATCGGTCATATATCAGGTTGGCTCTCTAACGGTTTTTTTTAGTACCGCATGTAATAGCTTTAAACATCGCCATTAAGTTTAGAAAGAAGATGCATTTTGTATTTGGTAAATAGATACAAATAATATGCATGAAATTCTTTTAATTCCTTTGTTTTTTAAAAGAATAGATGGATGATGCCAAGACGTTTAATTTTGACGATGCATTTGCTGTAAGATAATGACGGTCGACAGGGCACTAATAGTGAAGCTATATATAGCTTTACTATAAATAAAGTCAAATTTCCAAGAACTGTTTTTTCATGTACTTTCTAGCCCTATTGAAATGTCCTACTTGGATTTATCTGCAAGCAAGAACACATATCCGTCTTCAAAATTCGTAGTGCTTGGGTCAACCCTGGGCAGCACACGCAGCTTCATTTCGATGTTCAGGCCAGGTTCTAGGGTCAATCAATGCAGTGCTATGTCGACCGTCATTAACTGCAAATGCATCGTCAAAATTAAACATGTTGAGTTCGGACCTCCGCACACAGTCCAAATAATATCGCTAAAAGTTGGCAAAAATTCAAATTTACGAACTACACGTAAACTGGTTTCTATTGTTTAAACGACATTCTCAACAAAAGGGTCTAGCTACCTGCGCAAGCGCCGCGCCCCCCCGAGATCCCCACTTACGTAGTATCTCAGTCCAAAGTTTGACTTCTTAAGTAGCAGATGTGTTTTGTTTTATTAAAACTTGAAGTTCAACCGATAATATTATTACGTTGTTCGTTGGATTTAAGTGTTTTGATGATGGATTCTACTCCTGGAGGTAAGGAACTACTATTATAAATATTAAAGAGTTACTTTTGAAATGTATTTCTATTTTATTTCGTATTTTTTGTAAAAGAAGTCGCTATTGAAAGAGTAATAACACTTCTCATAGAGTAAAAGTACCAACTCCAGTGGACTCCAGCCCTCAAATAAACCTTAACATAAGCATTACACCTTCTTCTTTTAGAAAGACCCAGAAAGAGATGCTCGTTTTTGCGCATCTTGAACCAAATTTGCAAATTTTAGTCCTAAGGTAGAATTTCATTAATCCATCATTTATTTTTCATTTTTCCAGGATCAAACTCTGAACAGATTTATATTAGTAGAAGAACTCTTATTGAGTATTATAGAGAGTTCACTTCAAGAAAAGACCCAGAAAGAATGCAATTTCTTTATAAAAAAGTGAAAAATGCTCTTTAACAGACGAAAATTTCAAGTGATACTAAAACTGTTTTGCAAAAGCTAATAAGTCATTATAAATCAAAACTTGATAAATATCAGAGACATTTTGAAAGATGTGTCAATGCGAATAAAGAATGGTTTGACCAATATATTTGTTTTATCGTCTCGCAATCACTGAAGAGAAAAGTATTGGCTGGTCGACCTTTCAAGGATTTTGAAGAATTAATTGGACGGGCTAAATGGCAAAAAACTGAAAATTTGCGACGGCAAATGTCATCCACAGAATTGGCTTACGCCACGCCACGCAAATAAAATATAGAGAGTGCGGAGAGACAGAAAAATCCAAATTAATAAAAGATGTTTCTCAAGACATTATTCCAGGAATGGATTAAAATTATGCCACTCTCTGTCCTGATAAAGCCTTATCTATTGTCATTGAAGGGCAGCTTACGAAACACCAGTATAACATAATCAGAAAAAGTGCAATGGAAGTGAAATGTAATTTATACCCAAATTATGAGGAAATTACCGAAGCGAAGAAAAAGTGTTTCCCTATTGGTGTTAGCACTTCAGAAACACAAGCAGAAGTAGCTCTTCAAAATTGTATGGATCATACAGCTTAAAGACTATTACTGTCATTAAGTGAAGTCATTCAAAGTCTCAATGAAAACGAACGTCAAAATCTGTGCTTGATCTTGAAGTGGGGATGTGATGGTTCTGGCAGTCATTCCCAATATAAACAAAAATTCCAAAATGTGGAATCCACAGACGAGTATATATATTTTTTTATAACATCAATATTACCATTACGCCTTGTGAGTTTGAATCAAGGGGAAAATATTGCGTGGCAAAATCCACGCCCATAATCGCTAAGATACTGCCGACCTTTGAGACTTTAGATAGCTCATGAGGCAATAGAAGTATCCAAATTTAAAGTTGCTAGCGTAAAAAAACAAATAGCAGATATAGTACCTACAACAAATGCTGAATGGTGTCTCAAACATGATTTAAAATTAACCATGGTGGATGGTCAAATGATTAATGCGCTTACTGATACAAGCTCAGCCATGCGGTGTTATCTGTGCGGGCTTACCTCCAAACATTTCAATCAAATCAAAAAGTGCATCAACACACGAGTGACTGAAGAAAATATTGAATATGGGCTTTCGTCACTACATGCATGGTACGATTTGCTGAGTGTATCTTACATTTGGGATACAAATTAAAACTCGGAAAGTGGCAAGCAAGAGGCAGTAACAAAACAATTATAGCCAGTGGAAAAACAAGAATACAAAAAAAATTTTGGGAAAAGCTAGGTCCACATGTAGACAAACCGCGCCAAGGTGGAGGGACGTCAACAGATGGAAACACTGCTCGTATACTTTTTCAGCATGCAGACGAAACTGCACAAATAACAAGAGTTATTTTAAATCTCCTTAATAGGTTCGATACCATTCTTAAAATTATATCAAGTGGATACAAAATTAATTTTATGAAATTTAATCTGTTTTGCCCACGGACTGCGGCAGCTTTTGTTTTTATGTACCCGTGGTTCAATATGCCAACTACGGTACATAAAGTTTTAGTGCATGGGCCCCTCATTGTGAAAAATATTGGCATTAGTATAGGTCTTTTAAGTGAAGATGCTCAGGAAAGTAGAAATAAAGACATTCGAAATTATCGACAAAATTTTTCCAGAAAATTTTCGAGGAAAGTCGCCATGGAAGATACTTTTTTAAGATTAATGGTGTCTTCAGACCCATACATTGCAGGGTTAAGGAAATTACCGCCAAAAAAGCATGTAACTTTAAGTCCAATAGAAATGTATTTGATTAATGAAGATGAATAAATTATTTGCTTTTATTATTTAGTGTTTTTATTTCAATGAATAGCCCTTATATTATATTGGTTTAAGTTTTTCTATATAATTTGGTAATAAAGTACTATGAATCAGTTCAAAAAACTGCAAAATAGATTTTTACCAAGTTTTTGTGATATTTCGCCAGTGTGCCCCGGGGCCACTTTCTCTACCCTGGGCCAGCTCTGGGCAGCACTCGTGTCAGTGCCGGATCAACTATTATTAACTCACAGCAAATGCATTGTCAACATTTAAAGTCTTGGCAGGGAAATTCAAATTTGCCAGTTAGAACGCCCATGGCGCCTACCTCCCCTATGGGTCGGCCCTGGGCTGGTCCTGGGCGTGATTCAGAGCTTCTTTCTAATGTCCAAAAAGTACTCAAGAGCTATACAGGTACCCGTCAAGTTAGTAGGTCGCTCGAAGAGTTGTACCAGAGACGCTTTCAAAAATATCACCATTTTGACCACTAAATGACATTGAAATCTCGTTTTTCGGACGTGATGGGGAAAAACTGACCCCTGATTCGATTTCAGGGCGCCGAATTACCTGGGAAAACCATGGTCCGGTCAAATAGTCAGAAAATTTTTTTGTAAACTTGTGTAATTAAGAGTCCATTCGCGCCGCGAAGATTGGATCCAATTTGGGGTTTGGGGCATAATGTTTTTCTCAAAAACGGTATAAGTTATCGATAATTTTCAAAAACTATATGAAAGCCAACACTTAAATCTAGGCTTCTGCTGTAATAGTTTTTTAAATTTGGATTCAGTTTTTAATATTTCCTTGAGTGAAAGTTACCCTAAAATCGGTTATGTTTAGATACTATTTTCTCTTAACATGCCTTATATTTTAAAAATCCGTAACAACAAAGGCATAGATTATTTCATTACCTTTAAAATGGTGTATCATTTATGTCATTTAAGTGAAAAATAGTTACCGAAAAACGTTATCTCCTGTAGGCTTGCAATCGGAAACAACATCGCATCGATACACCGAATTTGGAAGAACCTAAATAAAATATAATATTTTTAATGCAGCTATACGAAAATTGTGGTAGTGGGAGTCTTCGCCCACCGTTTCCGCGTCCTTTCGCCCGACCCCTAAGGTGTAGCGTAAATGCACTCTTAATGAATTTGCTTTAACTGAAGCAAGCAAGAAGTTTTTTATCTGATACATCAATTCAATTTATAATAATAATTATTATAATTAGTATAGTTATATGTGGATGATTCTTTTTATTTTATTTTTATTATGTAATATGTTGTAGTGCAAAAAAAATGAGTTCTTATCATAAAAAATTATTAGGGGTTTTCATTAGCTGTTTTCGGGTTCGGTAAATTACTGTTCTAGAACCGTCCGGCGCTTGCGCAGTTAAAAATTGCCTGTTCGAGTTTTAAAGAACTGTTCTCGGACTTTTTAATTCTGAGTTCGCGTTTTTCTAGGACTACATTGGGACAGTTCTAGAACCGTCCGTATCGGTGGATTATGATTGCGTTCGAGATTTTCAAATGTCTGATAATCCTGGAACTGTCAGAGAACGATTCAAAGTATTGAGCTACTGCGCATACAGTTCTGCGCCGTTCTCGGATAGTTCAAGAATCGTTCGTAAAACGAAACCCGAAAAAAGCTATTACTATTCTTGTTATCCTCAAGCTCCGTGTATTTTAATTAAAAATACCGTGTTCGTTTGTTTACTTTAATCTTTAAAGCCATTTTTTACGCTTTTTACCAAATGTTTATGAAAATCAAAGATATACAAGTTCTAGAATAAAATATGAAATTTAATATTCCGTTTACTACATTCATATCGGACAATCATAGTTAACAGGCTAAATTGTCCAAAATATTACTAAAAAATATTCAAACTGCGATTTAAAAAAATTAACACACATCGGACAGTGCCCGTCTCTAGCCCCTTTTAAATAATCATTTTCTGGAAGATCAGCCTTTCAACTTTAAAAGGGCTCAAGTTATAATTTTTTTAAAGTTGTCAATTGTGGCGGTTTTACAGATAGTTCAGTAAATGAAGTCCGAAGAAACCTCAATCCTGAAGATCAGGTTGGGCCGTCACAATTTTTTTTTAAATTTGCAGGTATTAATGTATACAATAACCTCTGAAAATACATATATAAAAAAATGTCCGCAAGGGCCTGAAAATGGCCCTCAAGAGCCCGGAAATCCGTTTTTTCAACTTATTTGGTCGATATCTCCGGAAATATGACACTAACGCAATGCGTGTTTAGATGAAAATGAAGAGCAGTTTATTAACTGTAAAAATGATTCCCATCACTTTTATTAAAAATTTGATAGTTTTTGCAATAATCGACCATAAATGCATTTTTGCACCTGACCCGTATCTCGAGAGGTGCTTGAAGCTACTTACACTTTCAAACGGACGGACTAATTTTTAAATAATTCTCGTAAAAATGCATATTTTTGCATGATTCAAAGTTTACAAGAAAGAAGGAACGTGTAGCAATAATATCTTGTTACTGTTTCCTTTTTTTGGTTTCTTTAGAATAATAAAAACTCGAAACAAAGTTAGTTTTTGCTCGATATTTTGACCCTCCTATCAATCTGTTTATATTTTTTTATAAAAAGTGATTTTACCAAATCCTTTTGGTCAATGGGGCTTTAGAAGGTGTTGAATACATTCCGAAAGACTCAATAAATATTTTTTGTGTATTTTTATAAACAATGTGTTTTTCTTAGGGCGGTTCTTTTAGATTTCCGCAGTTTTTAAAAATGCTCGGGTTTATCGCTAATTAATATATATTCAAGGACTATATCGGCTTACAATGCACATCATTTAAAAGCTTAGATTGTCTTCTCGATAGCACTCTTCTTTTTTTCCAATTTTTTTAGTTTTCCCGAAAATCGATGAAATTTTTGTCCCAATAAAAACTCGACATTTTTTTTGATGATTACTTTCTCTTCGTGCTCACATTTTTTGAGCTTTACAATTGTATTAAAGATCACATTCTGACCTTTTTATCAATATATATTTACATAAAGTACTTTAATAAGTGCACGACAAAAAAATTCTGCCTTTAAATTTTCTTTGAATAATTGAGTTATTTATTATTTTCTTCCGTGCGCGTACCGTTCATGTATAGTATCGAACAGCCGTCTGCTACAGCGCGTGCACCCATTTTGGCTTCAATACTTTCTGCTCTTTTATTTACAAACAATCTGTGTAAATAGAATTGTAAATTTTAAATGCATATTTTTATTAATCAAAAAGAAAGTGAAAAATGGAAAAAAAATGGCCTCACTTTTTATTTTTGTTTTCAGAGAAAACGTCTTTAGAGAAAAACGTGTCAATGTTTAATTTTTTCCAGTTTTCTTTTTTGGGGCACAGGGTAAGGGTTTATTTTTGTTATCCAAAGTTACATAAAGATAATTTATTTATTATTTTATTAATATCATTTATATTAGCTGGTAGTTCACAGAACAGACAATTGGAACAAAAATCAAAGACTGGGCTTTGTTGGCTTGTTCTTTTTTTCTCTTGGGGCTTTGGAGAAGGTTAAATCTTTTTGTCGAGTCTTTAACAAAGTGACGGTTTGGATAATTTAGCTTGCCATTATTCGTTGGGAAGTACTTCAGCCTACACTTCCTATGCATTTCCAGAGCGAATTGCTTCTGTAGAAATACATGGTGGTTGTCCTTTCTCATCTTGTTTACATCTATTAAAGTTGCTTATACACGTGTTACTATCACAACGTCTTCACCCAGATCTTCGTTATAAATAAAACATTCCATCGTACCAGAATTTACTTTGACTTTCATATTTCTGCCACAAAAATAAAAGGCAAAATAAAACTAGTCTTTCCTACACTAAATAAATGATCTTTATTGAACTTGGGATAACAAAAATGAAAACTTACCTTGTGCTCCAAAAAAGAAAACTGGAAAAACTTAAATATTGCCCCGTTTTTCTCTAAAGACATTTTGTCTGAAAACTAAAATAAAAAGTAAGGCGATTTTTTTAACACTTTTTACATCTTCTTGATTAATAAATGTATGCCTTCAAAATCTACAATCCTATTTACAAAGATTGTTTATGGTCCTTGAATATTTATTAATTCCGATAACCGAGCATTTCAAAACCCGGAAATTCAAAAAACCCGCCCTAAGAAAAACACGTTGTTTATAAAAATACACAAATATATTTATTGAATTTTGCGGAATGTATTTAACACCTTCCAAAGGTCCATAATCCAAAAGAATTCGGTAAAATTACGTTTTATAAAAAAAACTATGAACAGATTGATAGGAGGGTCAAAATATCAAGCAAAAACTAACTTTGGCTCGAGTTTTTAATATTCTAAAGAAACAAAAAAAAAGAAAACAGTAACAAGGTATTATTGCTACACGTTCCTTCTTTCATGTAAACTTTGAATCATGCAAAAATATGCATTTTTACGTGAGTTATTTAAAAATTAGTCCGTTCGTTTGGAACTGTAAGTAGCTTAAATACTCGGCGCATTTATGGCCGATTATTGAAAACTATCAAATTTTTGACAAAAGTGATAGGAATCATTTTTGCAGTTAATAAACTGCTCTTCATTTTCGTCTAAACGTGAATTGCGTAAGTGTCATATTTCCGAAGATATCGATCAAATTAGTTAAAAAAACGAATTTCCAGGCTCTCGAGGGCCGTTTGCAGGCCCTTGAGGACATTTTTTTATATATGATATTTTCAGAGGTTATTGTATACATTAATACCTGCAAATTAAAAAAATTGTGACTGCCCAACCTGATCTTCAGGTTCACACCTTCGTTTACTGTACTAAGACTTTTCTTTGAGAAAAATGCACCAATAAGGATTAACAGAAAATTTGGTGTATTTTTTGATTTTTTACAAAAGTCCTATTGACAGCATCACGATAAAGTTACAATTAAATAAAAATCTTTTACTCTTAAATGAGAAATGGCTATTTTTGACTGTGTTTTTCATATAAAAATAGAGAAAAGCTAACTTTTGTACGAATTTTGTTTTTTTGAGGTTGTATGCACCTGGTATGATACTGCTGGTTTTTGTTAAATTTTATTTACCAAAACAGCTTCTATTTTGCTTTTTAAACTGTATTAAAAAGTTATTGCAAACATGTGGGATGTCAATTTGCAGGGTTCATATTAATCTCATTGCTTTTTAAACATAGTGTTGTTAAATATAAATAGTTGTTTTCAATCTTAAAAATGTTGCTGCAGTAGATTACTGCTACATTCGGGAATATTTTTCCTCAAGAAAATATTTTTATTTCATTTTCTGATTACTAATTTCTTGTGTTAGATAGGCATAGCTAAAAAGTTACTTAATCTGGACAAAATGGCGAAGGAAATAATTTTTATAATACAAACACGTTTTTTTGTTTGTTAATACATATATTAAATTATATATTTTTTAAATGAACAGATTTTAGTAAGATCCGAATTATTGTAAGCGTGTTAAGTGCTTGCATGAGACAGAATAAATGTCAAGTAATTAAAAATCGTTTTATCCAAAGTTGTTTGTTAAAAAGACCTATGCAGCATATTAATAATTCCGGCCACAGTTTAAAAAATAGTTGGATATTCTTTAAACTATGTCCTTAACTATAAAAATTAACCTTAAAACTTGATAGAAGTATATTTATTTGACATAAGTTTTGGTTTTAAACTATATTTTGTTTGGTTTCTATCTTTATTTTTTTTAAATAATATAAAATACAGAGCTACTTTATTTTATTAATGACGTCGAAATGTCAAGGTATGGGACTGGCCGTCCGGGCCCGCTCTAGCCTTTCGGCCATCCTGGACAAAAATAAGAATTTCCGCCCCAGAAATTAATTTGGATTTCAAATGCAAAATACACACAATTAAAAAACAATGTTTTTTTTTTACAAAAACATAAGCTACATGCAAATTAACAACTTAAAATAATGAACAAAAAACTTTTTTGCGAATTTTTAACTCCGCAAAATTTGTAATTACTTTTTTAAGGTCTAATTTCTCTCAATTACGTGCTTGATAGATATTATGATATTATGGCTAAGCCATTAAGTGAAGGTTGTGTTGATGTTGACCTTAAAAAAATTCATTTATTTTATATTAAAGAAACTTCTTTTCCCAGTGGCAAGTGGCAACACATACACGTCTGGCAAACCAATTTCTTGCATGCAGAGATTTTCAGTGCGATAAAAGGAGATGTCAATTAAATAGAAATAGGCAAAGGCTTGAGCGAAATAAAGATAGAGAGAAGACATGCAGTGGTATAATCCCCTTCTACCGACCCAAGAAAAAGAGGGAAATACTGTGGCCGCACTGCGACTAGACACACACACACTACACACTAATCAGTTAGTATCTACCGAACGCCGGACGTTAAAGTATTGGTTGTCAATCGCATTTTTTTGGAAATCTTTTACGATAGTTTCGTTTTTATGAGGTCATGTTAATCACTGTTGTATTTATTACAACAGTAATTAAAAGGTTGTTGAATTTTTTATCAGACTTAAGCCTAAAAATAAAATAATAACTGCTATTCTAAAAAAATCTCATAAACATTCTTAAAAACTAATGAAATTAATCCTAATAATAAAAAAATAAACTTAAAAGCATTCTCATTTTAACAAATGCTCGAAGACATTGCCCTGCTGAGCTTCGCAATAACCGAGCCGATTATAAAACTCCGTCCTAACATTCGACAATACCTTCGGTGTAATGGAGTTAGTAATGTCGAATATTTTTGCCTTTAATTCAACTAAATTTGCAGGCCTCTCATGTGGATACCTGTAAATTAGTTAAGTTAATCGGCCCAACAAAAAAAAGTCAAGAGGAGTCAAATCCGGTGACCTTGCCGGCCATGGTATGGTACCTCTGCCACAAATAAGCCGTTCAGGAAAAGTCATAGTGAGAAATTCCTGAACTGAACTTGCGTTATGAGCAGTACAGCCATCCTGCTGAAACCAAATTTCCTCGAAATTAACATTTAAGTTTCGCACAGCTGGTATAATTTCCTCGTGCAGCATTTGCAAATATTTTTGACCATTTAAAGTGCCTTCAATGACAAAAGGTCCTACAATGTTGTCGCCCAAAATACCCGCCCAAACGTTTAATTTTTGGGGATGGTGTGTCCGTACAGGCGCACTTAAATGTTTATTTTCCCGTGACCAATATCTGGCGACTGCAGGATTATGATAACCATGAAGAGAAAATGATGATTCATCTGTAAACAGAATATTTTTTAGAAAATTGACATTTTCATCAATTTTCCTTCTTATGGTCTCACAAAACACCAATATTTTTAACACATTTCTTTTTTTTGCTAAGATCATATCTTTTTATTAAATAAAAAGTTTTATAAAATGTATGATTTTTAGAACATTTCTAAAATTGCTAATAAATATTTTATGATATGACAACATTGTCGACAATATCCTAAAGAATCGTTGGTGCCGTCGGTCATCGTTGTATTGGAGGGGGAATAGGGGAAATTCTTGTCGTTCTCCTTTCAATCTGGCATTATACCGAATGTATCCTACTCTATTACGTTAAAATTGGCTCACAAGCCCTTGCCTTGCCAATCCTGTATACGCAATGCAATACTAAGATTTGGTGCGAGGTTTAAATTTGTAATAAATTTAAGTACTTCCAGAGAACTTTCTTTTTTCTCCTAGAAGATTAAACACGACGGGTATCCCATCCGCCAATTAATTTTCATTTAAATCGGATAAATCTCCATTGGTTAAAATATTTTCTTAAATTCTTTACAATGGGATATTAAATTTTCTTTTGGCATATTTTTTAAATTGTAGATGTCATAAAAAAGTTCAAAACACTATGTACAACTTAGATGCTTAAAACAAGTATCTAGAGAATTAATGGATCAATTGTGAAGAAAAAAAAATACTTTGTATTTTCTTTTGGGATCTTCGAGCACTTCATTTCTATGTTCATAGGAAAACTGAGTTTTTGATTATTGGCACAAAATGATTGGATTATTGCCTTAATTTATTGTATTTAAATTACCGTACATATTCTTTTCGAACCTTTAGCATTACAAAAGAAAGTACATACAACAATAGTGGAAACAAATATTTTAACTTAACATATACGCTTCTGGACTTAAATAAGACGTTTTTTAGCTAGGAATTTTTGCGTATTTGGCACAATTGGGTGTATCAAAGACGACGCCGCGCCGCAGATCGATTTGGAAGCTTTTATTAAATTCATATTAAAGATTTCATTCAATAACACTAAAATCTTGGACATTCATTGTCTTTATTTGTTAGTTGTTACACAAAGTTTCGGTTAGTGATGTATCTCCAAGCGGTTTCAAGTGATAAGTTCAGTTATCACTTGAAAACGGTTGGAGTTACATCACTAACCGAAACGTTGTGTAACAACCAACCAATAAAGACAATGGAAGTCAATGATTTTAGTGTTATTTAAACCATAACATTGTCTAACACTTTCAAGGAAAGATTTTATTGTGCACAAAGAAAATGGTAAATGCCTAATGGGCAAACAAATAAAAACTAAATTACTGGCTCCCAAAGACGGCTTTATTTATTTATTTACTTGTTACTTGTTTTATATTTTATCAATATAAATGCCGCCCCAAATTTTGCCGCTCCGTCCAGATGACCGGGTTGCCCCCTTCCCTAAAGCGGGCCCTGCTGGCTGTCGACCGTCGGACAACGAATTATGGAGCGAAAAGATAGGAAGGACCATCTCTGTGTTACAAAAATGGCTCTCAAATTGCAGTAAATTAAGATGGAAGAGATGGTTTTCCTTACCTTTACCCTCCATACGACGACTGTATTATCAAAATATGACCATTCTAAAACAGTTCCTGTTTGACCTCCGATCAGTGAAGTGCTCGCGATAAGAAAACTACATAGTTTTTTCCGGGAAGGCGGCTGAAGGCGCTGTATCAACAGCTTTTACCATCGGGGATCAAGGAGAAACTCAAGCCAAACGATGGAGTCCTTCTTCTGGAGCTAAGCGCTGTGAACGAAGATTCCTATACCTGTTTCTTTCTGAGAGCCCCACGCACGAGGAATTTTCCTAATGGCGGAAGATGGTTGCACGCTCAGCAGGAAGGAGCAGTACTGACAGAAAGCGGTTATGCGTGATACCAGTAGCAGTTTCCTGGTCGGACTTACATTTTTCGTGGCTTGCATAGATAATAAAATATTTTAGAAAAATTTAAGTTTTGTGACAAATTCGCAATTTCCGGGGGCTTCGAGCCCGACAATCCAGAAATTCCACTGACGAAGCCTGGGAAAGCTCACGTTGCCCGCAACACGTGTCTGGAAAGGAGAGAGCTGGCAAACGATTCCCTGGAAGAAATCAAAGCCAAAAAACGGAACAATCAATCAATCAACCATTTTAAAATTTAATAATGATGGCTAGTACCAGAGCCCACGAACGCGCTTTTTCGCCCGTATAATTTAACTTTTAAACTGCGCCACTAATAGCCTTTGCAGGTCCCAATAAAGGTCAGTGGTCTATACCCTGGGTCCTGGACAAAAGCGTTCCCTTAGTGCATGCCTGACGAGTCACCCCAAGAATAAGTTGTAATACATAAATCTGCCTTAACAATATAGCACTTATGAATATTGTTTTATTTCATAGAATTATTTTTAGCTTCTAATTTGCTAAGTGCATTCCGATTCTTTTATTCCATATATTCGTATTAAATATTAAATAATGGTCTTTCGTGGGTAATAAATTGTTAGTATGCTTTTAATATTACATGATAATATCTGCCTACAATTTGGCTTATCGATTACTTGTCTATGTGTAAAAGGCGTGGCCTTTATTGCCCTAAACAAATATATCTTTGCCTTAGGAGTAATTTTCAGAGAAAAAAACTTATTTAGTCAATATCCTTATATTATATACACAGAGCAACTAATAATTAACCTAGTTTTCAGGTCTATTTTTAAACAGAATGATTTGTGACAAATAAACTAGACATAGTAAAAATTATAAAGATGCCCCCTTAAAAATATACCAATTGTAAGTGTCATAGAAAGCCGAACACTCAGTAACTATATTTATGTGTGAATATTTGTTTGTATTTGTATGTTTAGGATTGATTCTGTTACATGAATTACCTTATTATTACGTAGATAAGTCACAATATGTTACAGGGTCATCCAACGAGGACTGGACAGGGCCATTTTTGACTTTCCCCCTATTGAAAAAAAATGACATTGCAATCTTGCGTCTGTTTTTCCGTAAAATTTTAGGGAACACTTAAGAAAATGATTTAAATACTTAAATGAAGAAGATACGACATACAATAAATATATTTTTTAATGGGTGTGATAATTTATTAGTTCGTTTAAGAAAGCTCTTAATTTTTTTAATACGTTTCAGTTAAAATGAATTTGTATTTATTTTTATGCATATGAGATATTTGTAATTTAAATTAGAAAATAGAGAAAGTTAACACTACATGGCTGGAAAGAAAAAAAAACACAAAAACAATATTATGTCAAAGACTAGCGTTTATTGCTACTTATAATATAGACAGGTTAAAGTGTAAACATAATATAATATAAGGTAATTTTGTGTATACAAAAAATTTAACTTAACTTAAACAATTATAACTATAACTTTTACTATTATTGAAGGAAATGCTTACGTAGCTTTATTAAAAGCCATATTGTTTAAATTCTTCTTAATAATTAATTCTTCTAAATAAACCAATTATTTTTTTTGGAAGGGCTCATAGATTACTCATTTAAAGGGCTGTAATGGATCTGTCGCTCTTATATAGGCATTTTTACGGCTTCTGTACCTTAGAATTAGTCAATATCATTCTTCTTCTGACAGCTCTCAAGAAAACAACACTAAGTGTCACTCTTGCATTCTGCGCCCCTTTATAGTTCATCTGGCGAGGTATAAACTTCCCACTTGGTGTGTGCCTTTATCTCTAAAGTATTGAGACTGTAAATCCTGCTGCCTGTTTTTCTTTTCTTCCAAATCTTTAAATCTTTAAGTTTCGTGTTATTAAACTACTCTTACTTCTTTTAAAAACCCACCATATACTAGTACTTTGGGCAACATATGGAAAACTTTTTTCTTATTAATTTAACGAAAAAAGGTTATTCCTCATAAAAAGTTCTGCATATTCTGAAATCTAAAACGTAATAATCAAATATCAAATTTTAACAATCCTATACGAGGTATATCAAAAAATATGAATTTTGCTCAAGAGTAAACTACCTTATTATGAAAAGTTGTTTGGAATTATGTAATAACTATGTAATTACATACTTCTAATAAAAAAAAATACATATTTTTCTCAAATTACCGATACCGAACATTTATCATTTTTATTTATTACAAATACAAACATGATAAGCTTTTCGTTCCGTTTAGAAAGTAATAAGCAAATTTTCACAAAATGTATTGAAAATCTAATGAACATTGAACAGTTGATAACTTTTCAATTAGTTAATGTTTGTCTTGTAACATTTTAGTAATGCATTTAAAATAATAATATCATAATTAATAGTTTATTTGGTTGTAACAATTTAACGAACATTTTTAGCTCCCTTAATTCACTAACCTCTTAACATATTCGCCTTCTCTTTCAATACAGGTATTTGTTCTATCAAGAAATTTTCTCAATACCCTTCTAACCATAGCCGGAGTAATACTTTAAACCACTTTTCCAAATGAGCAACATCTTTAAATGGCTTTTGAAGATACACCTTTTCCTTCATACAACCCCACAAGAAAAAATCGAGTGGCGTCAAATCGGGAGACCAAGGAAGCCATAATATTTCAGAAAACCGATGTAGAACTCTTCCATTAAAACGATTTTCAAGGTGTCTTATATCTAACCTACTGTGGCATGGGGCACCATCCTGTTGGAACCATATTTGTTGACGTTGAAGGAGGGGAACGGTCCACATTTAAATATTTATGAAAAAAAAGGACCAATTATTTTATTTTGGTAAATTCCACACCACACATTTGTTTTGAATGCATACTCCCGAGTTTTGATGATAAATTTTGGATTAATATCACTTCACCAATGGCAGTTTTGGCTAGAGACTGTTCTATTTAATGTAAATGTTGCTTTATCCAAAAAAAGAATGTCTTGCCATAAATGGATTATCTTTTATCATTCCTTGGATACTACAACAAAATTTAAATCGTCTATCATGGTCTCCTGGTCTTTACATATGAACAAATCGGTGCTTGTATTATGCTCTTTTTTAAAAATTTTGAAACCGTATCTTGGTTTATAGGATTTTGCATCGAAGCTGCCTTTTTCGCAACGATTTTTCAGGATGTTCAATTGCTGAAATCATTACTTTAAATTCCATGCCATAATTGGCAACCCGTTGTTGGCGTTTGTTGTTAAATTTATTACTTACATCTCTAGAAGTCTTAAATTTGTTTAATAATTTTGTGCCATGGTGAAGATTTTTCTCTGGGGTTATTAAAAATTTCTGCAATTTCACGATAAGTTTTATAATTCTCACCCACAATTAATACAATTTCAATTTTTTAATTTTATCTTTAGTACTTAATGTTTCTGGTATTTCTACTAAATTTTATAATACTTTTAACCAAATTTCGCTAAATACAACTAATGTTTTGAATGTCACTGTCAAACATTTCTTGTCAGATCATCCTAGAATACAATAATTACTGTCTGACATTTTTGTCAGAGCATCCTAGATTACATGTTTCGAGAAATAAAAACTACCATATAAATTAATGCAACTGCATATTTGAATGTGATTTTTAATTCCGAACAACTTTTTATAATAACAATTTTTGATATTGTAAAATATAAAGGTACTTTACTCTTTAGAAAAATTAATATTTTTTGACAAACCTGGTAGAATATTAAAAAAATTTAATATTTGTAATTGTATTTTAGATTTCAGAACATGCAGAACTTTTTATAAACAATATTTTTTTTTGTAAAATTAATAATAAAAAAGTTCCTTTATTGTGTTAGCCTAAGTAGACACACTCTTTATATATATATATATATATATATATATATATATATATATATATATATATATATATATATATATATATATATAAAAAAATTTTAAAAAAAAAATTTTTTATTTTATTTTTATGAAAAAACTACTTTGATAAAATTTTGTTACTTTAAAAGAAGATTGGGATGGAAACATTTAACATATTTTATACGCGGTGTCCAGAAAATTGAAAAAACTTAAAATGGTACAAGAGTAAAGTGCATTTATTTGAGAAGATATAAAAATAAGTTACTAGGAAAAGTTGTTCAAAATTAAAAGATAGGCTCTTATACCAATATTTGAAAAAATCAGCCTACTTTTATTTTTTGTGATCAAATTTATTTTAATATCGATTTAAATTTTTAATATCAATTTATTATCAAATTTTTTGCTGTAAAGTAAGTATTTAAAGCTGACAATACTGCGGCTAATGAATTATAAAAGCAAAGTATTAATAAAGCTTGTCACTATCAACGCCTACTAGTACAAAAATTTGCAATTAGAAAATTGATAATAAAATTTTAATCACAAATAAATAAAAGTGGACCGATTTTTTCGAAAATTGGTATTAGAGACTACCTTTTACGTTTGAACAACTTTTTCTAGTAACTTATTTCCATATCTTTGCAAATAAATGCACTTTACTCTTGTACCATTTTAAGTTTTTTCAATTTTCTGAACACCGCGTATAAAATATGTTAAATGTTTCTATCCCAATCTTACTCTAAGAAGTAGAAAATTTTTATCAAGAGTAGCTTTTTTCGATAAAATCAAAAATAAAAAAGTTTTTTCTCTTCAACACCTTTTCACTTCTTTATTTTTTATTTTATCAAAAAACGCTATTCTTAAAAAAATTTTGCTACTTCTTAGAGTAAGATTGGGATAAAAACATTTAACAAATTTTATACGCGGTATTCAGAAAATTGAAATAACTTTAAATGGTTCAAGAGTCAAGTGCATTTATTTGAGAAGATATGGAAATAAGTTACTAGAAAAAGTTGTTCAAAAGTAAAAGATAGTTCCTAATATCATTTTTCAAAAAATTCGGCCTACTTTTATTAATTTGTGATAAAAATTATTTTAATATTATCTAATTCCAAATTAACAACTCTTTATTGTACTAGTAGGCGTTGATAGTGACAAGCTGTATTGACATTTCGCTTTTATAATTTATTAGCCGCAGAAACGTCAGCTTGCTTAACAGCAAAATATTTGATAAAATTAATATTAAAAATTTAAATTGGTATTAAAATTATTTTAATCACAAATAAATAAAAGTAGGCCGATTTTTTTGAAAAATGGTATTGGAGATTACTTTTTAATTTTGAACAACTTTTCCTAGTAACTTATTTCCATATCTTCACAAATAAATGCACTTTACTCTTGTACCAGTTTAAGTTTTTTGAATTTTCTGAACACCGCGTATAAAATATGTCAAATGTTTCTATTCCAATCTTACTCTAAGAAGTAGCAAAATTTTTTATCAGGAGTAGCTTTTTTCGATAAAATCAAAAATAAAAAGTTTTCTCTTCAACACCTTTTCCGTGGACATACTGTATAATATATATATATATATATATATATATATATATATATATATATATATATATAATATATATATATATATATATATATATATATATATATATATATATATATATATATATATATATATATATATATATATATATATATATATATATATATATATATATATATATATATATATATATATATATATATATATATATATATATTGCTATTAATTTGTTCCTAGATATTTAAGTGTGAAGTATTGCTAATAATTTTGTGACAGTGGTGGTTACCTATATTTTGTGCTCCAGGAGACAATAAGGTTTGTTATAGATCTTTTTATTATCTATAAAACGATTAAAACCAAAAAGTGAGGTTAGATTTGGAAGAACATTTTCATGGTTTCAGGTTGAAATAAAGACATAGATATTCTTCACACGATGAATATAGCAAATGATTCCGACTCAGAAAATGAGACTCTGGAGTCTATAAGGTACCTAGTATTTTGATTTTTATTTTTGAAGAAAAGTAAAAATAATAATAAAGGGCAATAAAGAACCCCACTAAAGATTTAACCGTTTGATTGTAGTTTGCATGTAGTTGGAAAATACTTCAGTTCTGATTTTATTTTCCAGGCAAAAAATTCTTCAAAGAAATAAACTAGACGCAAATGTTTGTTTTGAAACACAACATGGGATTCGTGAGAAGTTAAGGATAACAAATAGGTTGGTTTTTAATATTTGCATTTTGTATAACATATATTTTTTATACGCATACTTTTCTAGTGACCAAAACATGGTACCAGACGCTGATTTTATCGACAGTGAAGGATATGATTCGGACAAAGATCCAGAATATCAACCGCAGCCATCAACATCATCTGGCAGACAGTCCAACTTTAAATTAAATAAATTTTGTGAACATCTTACATCCGAATCTGAACTAGTAGAAAATGGTTTCGAAAATGTAGAAGAGCAAACTGAGACAGAAACAAAAAAAAAAAAAAAGGAAACGCAAAAGACCAAAAAACACAGATACTTGGAAATGCAATATCAGAAAAAAGGCTCACGAAGCAGGGCAAGAATATTTATCTGTAAGAAATAGGTTAGTACCTGCCACGCAAATAAAAACCATTAAAAACTGCCAAAGTAGATGCCTTTATAAATGTGTACAACGTATTACCAAAAA